>JBBPKN010001184.1:0-20108 GCA_038089275.1 Pulveroboletus cf. rosaemariae | reverse complement strand
AATAAGAATATGTATGAAAAAAGAAAAAAAAGGAATAACTTCTAAAGAAATCAAAGATACAGTTAAGTTTGGAGGAGAATTACTTATAATATGGGACTGTATTGGGTAAAATGGTGTGGGAGTTTTGAATAAGGTTAAGGGAAGAATGGATGCTAAACAGTATGTGGCAATTTTAAATAAAGAATTATTGCAGAGCATAGAGAATTCTGAAATTCCTGCAGATAAAATTATCTTTTAGCAGAAATAATTCCAAGCATACTTTCAAAAGAGCTCAAATCTGGTTTGAAAAGCAAGATATTAAGCTTCTGAATTGATCTGCTTAATCTTTAGATCTCAATCCCATTGAACACACCTGAGAGTACTTAAAAAGACACCTTCTAGATTATAAAAGGAAATCTATAGAAGTTTATCAATTATAAGATAGAGTAGTGGCAGAGTAGGAAAGAATTTCTGTGGAGGAGTATCAGAAATGGATAGAAAGCATGCCTAGAAGGATTCAAGCAGTTATCAAGATCAAGGGAGGTCATATCAAGTACTAAATATCATATCTTGTACAAAGTCAAAAAACTATCTCAATAGGTTGTCATTTTAATATGGCTGCCATTTCACCAAAACATAACCAAATGATTTGATACTTGGACTGAAAAACACTCACAAGTAAGTACTACATTTCATATACTTATAGTATAGGATAATAATTAGATGTTATTGAATACCATCACATTTAGTGCAAAACATGCAAATATTGGGACAGTTTTTTAAGCCACTGTACAATGAGGTCTTCATTTTACAATTATCATATCTTTACTGCCTCTGATCCAAATTACATGGTCCAAGGACCATGTGATAGCCAAATATCCCTACTATATTTCAATCCACCAACACTAAGTGAGATTCCCATATGGTAGTGCAGGACACTTCAAACTCTTCATCAGAGCCAAACATTGGGCCAATTTTTGAAGTCACTGTATTTAACTTCACCATTGGTGAGCATCAGGTAAGGCATATATGTCACAGATCTATTATGAATGAAATCATAATAATACAGTTACAATAGTGCAAATGGGCCTTCTTTTCATTTACATATCAAGTTGAATATGATAATACTATTATTGTGAGGTTGCACTGTAGGGGATAATACACTATATACAAGAAGGCCTTATAGATACTGTTCAATTAATAAATATAATAAATGTATAGTAGTTTCACCTCAGTTTTAAGACTAAGGCATGACATGGCAGTGTCCATATTCAAAAAGCTAATATGATTACATAAGGAAATAGTCAGCATATATCTTGAAAGGAAAAAAATCAAAAAAGTAAATAATCCAAAGATATAAAATAAGTAAAAAGTAAGGAAAGTAAAGAGAAAAAGGAAATAAATAGAATAAATTTCAATAACTATGTCTTCTAAGCATACAATATACAATAGAATAGTTGCATTAGATAATGTCTGTTGAAACTGCAGGAAACTGCAGGATACTTGTAGTTACTATTTATTAGATATTGTGGTTGCAATATTGGATAATGTACAAATGAGCAATAAACCCTAATCAAGGGCCAGTGATGTCAGTGTCAATAATAATGAGATGAAAGCAGGTATATAGGTTATATAGAATACTATACTAGATGATACAAGTGCTCAAGACTGGGGCTTGAGATATGCTAAAACTACAGTATCTATATAGTACCAAAAGGTGCACAGACCCTGAGGCACCATCAAATGGAAAAGAAGACACTGTGAAAATAGCCAATGGCTGAAAAGGAGCAGTGCTTCTGAAATATAAGTGAAGTGAAGAAGAACAGAAATTAAATGCAGGCTAAAGACATAAGGCTAATCCTATGCCCTGGGTCTAGACCTGTCATGTGACCCATCACATGCCTAGATAAGATAAAAGATTAGATAATCACATGTCAAAGATAAGATAAGGTCATATAATGAAAAATTGAAAAAGTGAACTATAATATTAGATAGATAAGTAAGTACTGACCTGCAGAATACTTGTAGTCACTAAGTATCCTAAGGTAACTAATGATGCAATGTAGTTATTAGCTTATGTAAGCTATAGAGCATAGATAATCAACCAATTCCAACAATGTCATCTATCCAGTGCTTTATAATAATGCTTGTGGATAATATCAGGCAATTCCATAGTTGCTATGCAGATGGATGTGAAATAGTCTGCCTATAGTAAGTCAAGGTATCTGTGATTGAGAATCAAGAGCATTTCAATGTCAGTGAGGCAGTGCATGAACACAGCCATATTAGCTCAAGGGAAAATATGCAGAAAGTGCACAAACATCCAGCCTAGCCATATATTAGAATGCAACATCATTTGAATGAACATGTAAATGCACACTTTTCATCTGCATCACAGAGAATATTCATATGGAGTTTGAGTAGAGCCATTATTTGTGTGTAGAGTATCATAAAACATGACCAAGTACAAATCACATGCCTATTATGATATGAGTCAAGGCATGACAAGTGCTAGCAAGCCTTGGCATAAAACTTTTGAGAGGTGCAATGCAGAGGATATCACATTATACACAAGGAGACCTTAGTTTCATATGAATAAAAGACTGAGAACATTCTTCTAAACTAACCTATACACAAGGAGACCTTGTAGGTATTGTTCAGCCAATAAATGTAACAAGTGTATAGTAGACTCACCTCAGTTTTATATAAACAAAAGACTGAGGTGCAACATGGCAGTGTTCACACTCAAAAGGACAATGCAATTACATAAGGAAATATATGGCATATGCCTTAGAAAGAGAGGAATGATGAAGGAGAAAAAAAAAGTAAAGAGGAATAAAATAAATAGAATAAAATTTCAACACACCAACTCACTGAATCATTTTATCTTACAGTGTCAAACCCATTTCCTCCACAAAATGGACATGTTTTTCTCAACTCAATGCCTTGGTCAAGATGTCAGTGATCTGCATGTTGGTAGAGAGGTACTTAAGTGAAATGTCTTCTGCCATGATCTTCTCACAGATGAAATGATGCCAAATAGTGATATGCTTCATTTAATCATGGAGTACTGCATTCTTTGCTAATGACATCACAGATTGATTGTCGATTGAAATGTTGATGGCAGACTGCATAAGAAAAGGCATAAGTTCTGAAAATAAGATCTTCAGCCATGCAGCCTCTTTCATGGCTATGATTGCCACCATGTACTCAGGCTCAGTCATTGACAGGGCAATGGAGCTCTGTTTCTTCAAGGTTCAAGTAATGGCATCATCCACTAGCATAAAAACACATCCTGAGATGGATTTTTGATTATCCATGTCCCCAGCCCAATCTACATCCATGTAGCCCAATAGTTTGAAGGTATTGGACCTTCTGTAAGTAAGCTGCATGTTGGCTGTCCCATGTAGATAGCAGTAAGTGCATTTGAGGGCCATCCAGTGGATTTCATTAGGTATGGCAGCATGTCTGCTCAATATACCCACTGCAAACACAAGATCAGGCTGAGTAACAAGCATGCCATACATCAAACCTTCTAATCCACTCTGATAGGCTTTGATGTTGACTGTGGCCATCTCTGCTCTAGGGAGCCTGCTGTTGGCATCCATGGATGTCATCACAGCATGCCTGTTCTCCATTCCAAAGCATTTCAGGATGGTTTGGATATAGTAATGTTGTGAGAGGAAGATCATGCCCTTATCTCTATCTCTAATGATTTCCATGCCCAGAATCCAGTGTGCTTCTCCAAGGTCTGTTACCTCATACTTGGCTGATAGTGCATGCTTGAATTTCTCTATCTCCTTGCAGCTCTTGGACAAGATCAATTTGTCATTCACATAGATGGCAACAATAAGAAACTGATCTTGTTCCCACTTGTGAAAAAGGCTATGATCAGCATTGCTGTGGGTAAAACCAAAGGAAATAAACAGCTCATGCAGTGCATCATACCAAGCTTTTGAAGCTTGTTTGAGGCCATAGAGGGCACAGAGAAGACACCAAACTTTGTTTTGACAAGTGCAGGAGCCTGGAGGGGGTCTTAAGTAGATCTCTTTCTCCAATTTGCCATTGAGAAAAGCCAATTTGACATTGACTTGGTGAATCTCAAGGTTATGTTGTTCTGTGAGTGCTAGAAGGGACCATATGGTGGCAAACTTAGTAACCAGTGTGAAAGTATCAAGGTAGTCTAGCCCATATTCCTGCATATACCCTTTCACCACTAGTCAGGCCTTGTATCACTCAATCTCACCACTCAGTCCGCATTTGATTTTGAAGACCCATTTTGAGTCAACAATCTTGTGGTCAGATGGTTGATTAACTTCTTCATATAGGCCAATATCCTCAAAAGCTTTCAATTCAGCTTCCATTGCAGCATGCCATGACTTACTGTCTGGGCAGTTTATGGCTTCATGATATATAAGCAGCTCATCAGGACTTGGGTGCAATGCCTTGTGAACCATGGGAGCTCCTTCCTCTAGGTGTTCTGGATCACACATTGCATCATTGTCAGTCTCAGCTGGCATAGATGAGTGGTTTTGAGCAGTTTCTGGCTAATGGTTGTTTATCTGACTCTTTTCCCTGTGGTGTGGGTTTACCAGGAAACAATCATCATCATCTCACCTCAGTGGTCAATGGACTTGCTATGACCTGCACAGCTCAGGTATCAAAATAGGGACTGGATATGGGAATGCTGGTGTTGAGGTTTTGGGGGCATGTTTGGACTGTGGAGGCATTGGACTATTGGAGTGCACATTAGATTCATCCCTCTGGCTTTGCCTTGAGTACACAGATGTGCTTGAGAGTCCTTCTCATAGTGTGCTGATCACTTCTTTTCTTAGCCTTACTCTTCATTGTCATTGACCCTCCAACATCATCAACTTCTTCAGCAGTGTCATCAGTCTGCTTGGTCATGACTTCAGAGAACATTTCAGGTACATTGCCTTCATCAACTGCTGGGGTAAGGTGACAAGTTGAAGCAGAGCCACTTTTCTCCCTTGCTTGCAGGTTAAATGCATCAAATGTAATACAATTTGTTTCTGGTGTGTTCCCCTCATCAAAAACAACATTGTGTGACTCAATAATCTGGCCATTTTGACATTCCATGCATATGAAAGCTTTATGATTCAATACAAAATCCAGAAAAATGCATTCAATCAATTTAGGATCAAGTTTGCACCATTTTGCATCCAGTACATGGACATGCACCTTGCAACCAAAGACATGAATGTATCCAACTGATGGTTTGTTGCCAGTAAAGGCCTCATGTGGGGTCAGGTCATTTTTGAGCACATGCACTGTGTTATAGTTCGCAATTTTTCATCAATCAAGTTTCTTTGATGCAAAGCCTCTAGTTTCTTGAGTGCTTCATGCATCAGCTCATCAATGTGAAAGTATTTTCTTAGCTCTCCAGCTATTCCTGCAAAGTCAGGCCATGCATTTACCCCATACTTCTCCACAGATCCATCTCCCTTGTTGAAGTATTCATCTTCCTTTTTGATATACCTCTCTTGCATGATCTGCATGTACCCTTCCACTCTTCCTTCCAACCTTGATAGTACAGCCACTGTCTGTTCCCTATTACTTCTTCACTTCTGTTCTGCATGCCATATCACCATACTTATGAACCATTTTCTCCACATCTTCTTTTTGCTGTTCCATTTTCCTGGATCAGCAATCTTTTTTAACAATTTTTCTGTCCACATAACTTCTTTAACCAGTGTTCTCATCATATCACCAAGATCCCCACTCATATTCATCCCACATGTAGTAGGGGTTGATTACTGGAAGAGGGGCTGGTGGTGCAAGCTCCAGGGTTCTGTCTCAATGGGGGCTGGCTCTGATAGAATTGAACCTAGCTCAGTGGATTCTCCTCCTTGGGAGCTGCTTGCATATGGATCAAAGTTGGACAGGTTGAGCTACTGTCTGTGGGAGTTGTGAAACATTTTTTAGACTGTGAGATGGACAGAGTGAATGCAGATGATCTGTAGTGGTGATTTTTCTATCTCTGCCTCTTTTCTCCACAAAGTCTTTTCATGTTTGTCTGTTGAAGTCATCAAATCTCCTTTGGAATGATTGTCTACTGAAATCATCATCCTCAAATCCAGGTACCACTTCAAAAATAAAATCTTTCAACTGTTCCTCATGTTCCCAGGTATATTCTTTCTTCATCAAAACATGTTGTGCAATGTGTGCCCTTGACTAGTAATGATAGTCTTGAGCAAGTGTTATGGTGATGGTGTCAATGTTCTCAGTGATGTGTTCTAACCCTAATCAAGGGCTTATCAATGTTGGTTTCAATAAGAGTAAAGCAAAGAGATGATATAAGAGGAGCCCTAGTAAGGCCACTTGATTAGAGGATACAAATGCTCAAGACTGGGGCTTGAGACATGCTAAGGCTACAGTATTTATATGTTACCAGAACATGCATGGACCAGGACTCTGATGGGAGAATTCCCATGGACCCTGAGGTACCAACAAAAAAAAGAGAAGCACTTGTAGGAATAGCCAATGGCTGAAATAGAGCAAGGCTTCTAAAATGGAAGAAACACAGAAATAAAGAACAGGTGTAAGACATGAGGCTAACCCTATGCCCTGAGTCTAAACCAATCATGTGACCTGTCATGTGACCCGATAAGATAAAAGATTAGATAACCATGTGGAAAGATAAGATAAGATCATGTGATTGAAAAGTGAAAAATTGCGAACTATAACACACTGGGAGATGGTTTAGAAGGTACATTGCATATAGTATAGCATCTGACCAAAAATGATTTGGCAGGCATGCATCACTCAACATGGCACAAGCTGTTTCCACTATGGTGTGGTTCATGTGCTCAGCCACTCCATTCTTCTGAGGGGTATAAGTGTTTGTTGTTTCATAATGCATTTCTGTTAAAACTTATCCCAATAGAAGGAAACTGTTAAAACCTATACCAGTATGGGTATACTTTTAACCAGTTCCTTTCTGAATGAAATCCTTGACACTGAAGGAAGGTCATAACTCCAGAGGGCTCCAGAGGGCTCCAGGGGAATCTAGGAAGTGTTACAATTCCCTCTTTTTCTCTTCTCTTTCCTCTTTTTCCTCATTGTAGCTTCTGCTCTTCATGCACCTTGGATGCTTTATTGTTCACTTTCACACTTAGATTCCACTCTTCTCATGCTCTAGCCTAGCCTAGACCACTCTCTTGTTATGCCCTTTGCCTGGACCTTCTATCTCTTAAATTAGCTGACTCATAATTGTTCCATCTCTTTCCATCCATTTCTACATGGATATCTTACTCATCATTCATCAGCATAATTACTCTGTACATCTCTGCTTAAACCTTATGAGCTGTACTATAAAGTAGTGTACTTCCTGTCTCCTTTTTCTTTATGCTACTTCTACCTTGCAATTACCTCACAGTCCTTGTATCTTCACTTGTCCTTGTATCTACATACTTTGAATCTATTGCTTATGTCCTGGCACTTAACCAGAGAATCATCTGCATCTGATCTTGGCATACCCCTGGGAGTGTAGCTGATATAACTTGGGCACAATACTTTATTTGTTGCCCTTTACTTATCTTGAAGCTTATCTGCAGTTTGCTTTCCCCACAGCAAGGTCTATGCCTGTCCCTACCCAGGCCTAGCATAACAAAAGAAGTAGCATATTCTACTTGTGGCTATCATTGCTATAGTTCACTTCCACCATTCTGCCCAAACAATCCTCACTGTTCAATTCCCTCTGGGGTAAGCCTTATGCCTCTACCTCAGATTCCCTCAAGTTCACTTCAGAGCCTGAGAACCCCTCTTCTTCAGATCACCCTTCCACTCCAGAAGACATGCTTGTGGACATCCTCATCTCCTCTCAAGAGGAAGTACAAGAAGACCATGACCTTGCTCACAAACTCTCTTCTTTCTTGCAGATTCCCTAAGCCCAGACACCACCATCCCCTACTCCTGTACAATGCCAACCTGCATTCACCCTTCCTTGACCTTCCCAACCCCAACCTTCTCAAATTACCACCATGTCTGGCTCATCCTCATCTACTACCAAGCCAATGGAACTTTACCTCAGTGCCCCTGAGCACTTTGATGGTGATTGATCCAAAGCTGAGAACTGGCTGGACACAGTCCAGTTCTACCTCTTCATTAACAGCATGGTCTATGACACTGATGAAAAGAAGATTGCTTTTACCCTTTCATTTATGACCAAGGGATCAGCACAGTCATGGGCTGCAACATACCAGAAGAAATGCATCTCTGGTACAACTGTCACCATGGGGAAGTTTGCAAACTTCACCTTTGCTTTCCTGAATGTCTTTCAACAGCAGAATACAGTCAACACCACCATCCACTAGTTGGCTAATACTCAGATGAAACAAGAGAAGAAAGGCAAATGGACACCTTCCCTCACTGAATACACCACTGAGTTCCAGAACCAAGTCATCACTGCTAAAATCACTGATGACAACATACTTATTAGGTACTATGAAACAGGACTCACATTCTACCTCTCTCATTGCATTCATAACCTGGATACAATCTCTTCCACTATCACTGAGTGGTATACTAAAGCTGCTCATTTCCAAGGAACTATGGAGTGCACCTGCTCTATAGAACAATAATGAAAGGACCCCTGTGCATTTGCATGGACTTCCATGCCTCCCTCTACCATGTCCAAGCCAGAGAAAGATCCCAATGCTATAGATGTTGATGCTGTAAAGAAGAGCCACCTCACCAAGGCAGGAAGGGCCTTCTGCATCAAAAATAGGCTTTGTTTTAGATGCCAGAAACCTGGCCACATCAACACCACCTGTCTTAATTTCCCTGCTTCTTCCCCTTCCACAACCACCACCAAGGAAACCTCTCATGTCAAGATGGTCTCTGCCAAAGAACCAACAATGAAGATTGAGGAGGTTATTGATGATGAATCCAATGATAGGGTGGCCAGAGTAGTAGTGAAGAAAGAAAGAAAGAAGAAGATAGAGAGGCAGGATTTTTAAAACAGTGTATCTCCCCTATGCAAGGTACTCCCTCCTTCTCTTGTGCACCTGTACTTGTATCTGCTTTCAAGAAATCCATGAAAGTAGTAATTCAAGTTTCTCCCCCATCTTGTGCCAAGAAAGTTGTAGCCACTTGTGCTCTCATCAATAGTGAAGCACAGATCAACTGCATAGACTGGGACTTTGTCAAGAAAAACCAGTTTCCCACAAAGAAACTTGACGAATCAATTGTTATTCAGAATGTCAACCACTCTGAAAACAAGAAGGGCAAGATCACTCAGACTTGCAACCTCCTTCTCTGCTTTGAACAGTCTGTTCTCCCAGTCTCCTGCTATGTCATTGCATGCAGGAAGGAGAACATCATTCTTGGGTACCCTTGGCTTTGAGCCACAAATCCCACCATTGACTGAATGGCAAATATGCTCACCATTCCAGATCCCTCTTTTGATGCCACTACCTACCATGTCAACTCTGTCCATAAACCTCAGTTTGATGGACCCCTTGAAGATATCATTGTTCCTTATGATGAACTCTTAGTCTGCTACCTGGACTATGTTACCCCTAAATGGTCAATTAATGACTTGCTCTATGATTGCCACTTCAGCAGGATTCTAGATCGCTGCTCCTCCTACCTCCTGGAGATCACTGTTGCTCAGCTCACCATATCCACCAAGCTCACCATTGAGGCCGAAAAGGCCAAACCCAAGACAATTCTTTCCCCCAAATACTTCCAATTCTTATTGGTATTCTCTAACACTCCAAAAACCCTTGACCACCTTCCACCCTCTTGTCTCTATGATCATGAGATCAATCTAAAGGACACATTTGTTCCTAAGATAGGTAAGGTTTATCCCTTATCCTCTCCAGAGTGACAGGCTATGGAAGCATTCCTCAAAGAGAACCTTCAGGCTGGGAAAATTTGTCCTTTCAAATCTTCTCAAGCCTCATCCTTCTTCTTTGTCAAAAAGAAGAATGGCAAACTCTGTCCATGCCAAGATTATAGGTATCTTAATGAGCATACCATTCGCAATGCCTATTCTCTTCCTCTCATTTCTGATCTCATCAATAAACTCCAGAATGCTCAACTTTTCACTAAGTTCAATGTCTGTTGGGGTTATAACAATGTCCATATTCATGATGGATATCAATGGAAAGCCACCTTTATTATGCATAAGGGGCTCTTCAACCCACAGTGATGTTCTTCAGTTTGAACAACTCACCCACTACTTTCCAGCAATTCATGAATGACTCATTCCAAGATATGATTACTGAAGGATGGCTCATCATCTACATGGACAACCTTCTCATCTCCTCCTCTGATGCAAACACCCATCAGGAACACACCTTCCATGTCCTCCAATGGATAATGAAACTCAATCTCCACCTTAAACTGGAGAAATGCACCTTTGCTGTCACTCAGGTGAAATACCTAGGGATGATTGTTTGTCCAGGTGAACTTGCCATGGCCCTGTTAAACTTGCTGGTATTTCTCAGTGGCCCACTTCTTCCAAAGTCAAGAATGTTCACTCTTTTCTTGGCTTTGCTAACTTTTACAGGCAATTCATTCCCAACTATTCCACTATCACCCACCCCCTTCTTAATCTCACCAAGAAGTCCCAGGCCTGGTCTTGGTCACCCACTACCCAGAAAGCCTTCAATTCCCTCAAGGCTATCTTCTTATCACAACCAGTTTTACAAATGCCAGGTCTCACTCAACCCTTTGCCATTGCCACTGATGCTTCTGCTTATGCATCCAGCAGCATTCTTCTCCAAACTGACAAGAATGGGGATTGGCATCCCTGTTCTTATCTCTTCCAGACTTTCTCTGCCATCAAGCAGAACTACAACATCTATGATCACAAACTCCTTGTGGTCATTCACACCTTGAAAGCCTGGAAGCAATACCTCCTTGGCTCCTCTATCCCCATCCAGGTTTTTACTGACCATAAGAACCTGACCTATTTCAAATCTCCTCAGAAGCTTAACCAATACCAAGCTCACTGGCTTCTCAACATTGCTGACTTTGATCTGCAAATCTCTCATGTTGCTGGTACCTCCCTTGCTGGGCCAGATGCCCTCTCTCACTGCTCTGATCTTTGTCCTAACACTTCCCAGGATAATCAGGAAGTTACCCTTCTTCCCCCCAAACTCTTTGTTAACCTTATTGATGCTAACCTCTCTGCTTATATTAAAGAGCATCAATAGGGTGACTTCCTTTGCCTCTCCTTCCTGCAGAAACAGGATGCCTCAGCTGATGAGAAATTCCTCCATGTCCACACCTCTGATTGGAAGAAAATCAATGGGTTGCTTACTTATTGCAACCACATCTTTATTCCCTCCTCTATTAATCTCCATCATGAAATTCTTCAATGATGTCATGACCACCCCTTTGCTGACCACCCTGGTTATCTGAAAACCCAACAACTTGTCTCCACTGAGTTCTGGTGGCCTGGTCTTGCCACTTTCATCTGCAACTATGTTGCTGGCTGCCCTGTTTGCCAACAGAACAAGGCAAACACTCATCCATCTACCCCCGCTCTCTTCCCTATTCACTCTACTGCTACTTGCCCTTTTCAACAGATCTCTTGTGATCTGATAATCAATCTTCCCCTGTCTTCTAACTTTGATGCCTTGCTGGTCATGGTCAACCACAGGCTTATAAAGGGGATAATTCTTTGCCCCACTAAGAAATCCATTACAGCTAAGGGCATTGCCACCCTCTTTTTCCACAAAGTCTACCTCCACTATGGTCTTTATGATAAGATCATCTCTGATTGAGGCCCTCAATTCACCTCTGCCTTTGCTAAGGAGCTTGGGAAACTCCTTGAGTACAATCTCTCCCTCTTCACTGCATACCATCCTCAATCTGACAGTGAAACCAAATGAGTTAACCAGGAAATTGAGATGTACATCTGCATCTATTGCAGTTCCAACTCCACTGAATAGACTAATTCTATCACCCATGCCAAATTTGTTCATAATCACCACCCTCATTCTGTTACAGGACAATCTCTATTCTATCTCATAATGGGATATGAATCCCACACCCTTTCCTCTATCATCAATGAATTGCTAATGCCTGCTGTTGCTAACTGCACCAAGGTACTCCTTGCAGCTCACAATGAAGCCCTCACTGCCCATGATCTAGCCCATCAAACCATGGCTTCCCACATCCACTCCACCTTCTCCCCATTTGCTAAAGGAGATAAGGTGTGGTTAGAAGCCCACAATTTGAAATAGGCTATTGTTCACCTGAAACTCTCCCCCAAATGGGAAGTATCCTTCATTATCACAGAAGTCCTTTCTCTGATCACTTACCACCTCTGCCTTCCATTCACATGGAAGATCCACCCAGTATTCCATGCATTACTGTTATCGCCATATTGCAAAAACAATGTTCATGGAAAGAATTTTCCCACTCCTCCTCTGGATTTTATAGAAGGTAAGGAGGAATATGAATTAGAGCAGATATTAAAACATCAAGGTTCCCTGGGTAACCATCAGTTCCTGATCCAATGGAAAGGATACTCAGCAGAAGATAACTCCTGGGAACCAGAATGAAACTTGAAACATTCCCAGTCCACTCTGGATGAGTATAAACTCCTCCACCCTCACCACTTTCCATTATCCACTCCTCTTCCTCACCTCACCAAGAAAACCACTCATCACTTCAAATAACAACAATGGCCTTCACCATTGACCAAGGCTTCTGCTTGTGCAATACTCCTCTTGACACCCCACCAGTGTCCACATCCCAACTTCCTACCACAGAAGTTCCTGCTGAGCCCTCACTCATCTCTTTCCTGTCATCTATTACTGATACTCATTTCTCTTCCCCCCTTTCTGTGCTTGCTTTCAAGTTTTCTTCAGAGGACTTTGTAGCCTCACCCCCTGCTATTTCCATTGGCCCAGCTGTCATTACTTCTATCCCCATCCCTTCTCCTGCCATTAATACTATGTCTGCTGGTATCCTCAGTGTTGACCTCCTACTCTCTGCACATGCCCTATGCCACAGTGCCCCTTCCCCTGACTATGCCCACCAGGTTATGACATTTGTCATGAACTCACACCTTGCCATCCCCATCAGTTCCCACCTTGATATATTCTTACCTCTTTGGCTTCTTTACCAAATTTACATGCAGCTCCTTTATCTCCCTCTCCTTGCCTCTGCCCTTGCCTGCATCTCTTATGCTTGGGTCTCCCTTGCACAGGCCCTCATTACTTCTATCCACTGCAAACTTCTCTCTAACATTGATGCTCTCACCTATCAGCTTGAAATGGATGAGTTCCTTACAGACCTTGACTGATACATGTGTGAGATGGCCACTGCCTGGGGTTATACCCCTATCACTCCATCTGCCTCTTCTTCCTCTCTTGATGATAATAAGCTTGCTGCCCTCAAACATACTGAAGCTTGGTAGACCAGCCTTCATGGTGATGGCCACCTTCCTCCTTCCCACCCTCACTTTCATGAGGCCTGCTTTCATTGCCAATGTCTGGGATACATCTGCATCAATTGCCCATCTTACCAGTGCCCCTATTGCCTCTGCTGGCACCCTGAACATACCCAGGCTCATTGCCCTGCTCAATGCCATGTCATTAATCCCCTTGTCTTCTCCTCTGCCTCCTCTTTCTCCCACAGCTCCTCCTGTAACTTCTTCCACAGTTCCTCTTGCTCCTTCTGCCATTCCCAGGGCTCTTATCACTGCCCTCCTGCAGCTTTGTCACCCCCTTCACCTTCATATTACACCAACAATGACTTCTGCAATGATGTTATCAATGAGGTTGGCTGGGCCAACATCACCAGCTCCTTCAGACCCTCCTATGATGCCTTTTGAGGTATTATGAGTCTTTCATCCCTAGTAGGGGGGTAATATTATGATTTCCTCTTTTTTTCTTCTCTTTCCTCTTTTTCCTCATTATAGCTTCTGCTCTTTGCACACCTTGGGTACTTTATTGTTTACTTTCACACTTAGATTCTGCTCTTCTCATGCTCTAGCCTAGCCTAGACCACTCTCTTGTTATGTCCTTTGCCTGGACCTTCTATCTCTTAAATCAGCTAACTCATAATCATTCCATCTCATTCCATCTGTTTCTACATGGATATCTTACTCATTATTTATCAGCATGATTACTCTGTACATCTCTGCTTAAACCTTATGAGCTGTACTATAAAGTAGTGTACTTCCTGTCTCCTTTTTCTTTATGCTACTTCTACCTTGCAATTACCTCACAGTCCTTGTATCTTCACTTGTCCTTGTATCTACATACTTTGAATCTATTGCTTATGTCCTGGCACTTAACCAGAGGATCATCTGTGTCTGATCTTGGCATACCCCTGGGAGTGTAGCTGGTACAACTTGGGCACAACACTTCATTTGTTGCCCTTTACTTATCTTGAAGCTTATCTGCAGTTTGCTTTCCCCACAGCAAGGTCTATGCCTGTCCCTACCCAGGCCCAGTGTAACAGGAAGGGTTTTAATGATTAAATGGGACTCAGCTTTACCTTATGTGGTGTGCCCTTGCACTTTCTGGTGTTCTGATTTACATAGATGTTAGGGGTGGGTAAGAAGGCTGTCTCTATGCTCAACAGAGGGAACAAGCAAGATAAGGAGTAAAATGCAACTCTTGATGCATTAACCTTCCTAACCCTAACCCTTGAAGAGTGCCTTCCTAATCTTGCTATCTGGCTTTTGTGCTAGTGGCCAGGAACTAGGTGTGGTGAGATGAAAGTGAGAGCCAAGACACTTATTGTTATGGTCTCTGTCTCTGAACAACTGATCCTAACCCTAAACGGTCTGCCTTGAGAGGGTGCGTCGGTTATGGTGACTGATTCGGTTGGAACAATAATAGTAGGGACTGGACTCAGGGTAGCAAATCCTGAGGAGCCATCACAAGTTAGGGGGAATGGTTAACTGCCTCACAAAGGAGGGAAATAGATTAAATGGTATAAGCTGGTGAGAAACAAGTAATTAAGGCTGGGGAGCCTTAACCAACGATCTACCTACTATATATACTGTGTCCATATGCGCACGGACCAAGTCCAGGGTACAGGGAACTACTAAATAAGGGAACAGGGCATAGGGCATGCTTACTGAGAGTATGACCAATGGGCCATGCGGATGGGGTGTGTATCAAGGGGAGGCTATGCGAGAATGGAAGGAAAGGGTTCTAAATATAAATAGATATCAGGGACAGCGGAAATCAAACCATGCCCTCAACTATGAGGCTGAGGAGATCCCATCTAGAGATCTGCCACAGATCAGATCTGACCCTCATCTAGATCGAGATCCAGATTCATCGGAAATCCAATCGGGAGATGCATCTATCATCTGGAATGCTAGATCCAACCATATAAGCTGTGCCCAGACCCAAGGGAATATCTTAAATAACAACTCAACCATATCCTAGGGTTTATCTTGTTTAGGCAATGAAGTCCCACGGTCACGTGCTGGTCATGTGACTCCTCTATGGCAAATGTTACGGATGTAACACTTATAAGCAAGTAAGGATAGGCTAAGAGTCAAAGAAGCAATAGACTAATGCCTATGCCAGTAAGACTAAACCCAAACCAAGACTCAAGTAAGCAAGACTGGGAAATCCCAGCTTGCCTACCCTTGCCTTTATATATTAGAGGATCCTGTGCACAGACCATGCTGACTAAGTACATGTGCTACCTAATCAGGGAATGCCCTAAACCCTGGGTTAATAAATAAGAAAGAAATGAGGGAAAAGCATGGAGTGAAGATTAAGAGTATGGCAGGAGGCCATGCAAATGTGGGAAAATGAAAGAGAAGTAATCTATGAATAGAATGCAGGGTCAGAGGTGCTTGCACCATGAGGACAGAGATCTCTGCCACAGATGAGATCCAATCTAAAGATCTGCCACAGATGCATCTAGGGTCCAGATCCAGATCCAGATCTAGATCAGATAAGATCCATGGAGATTAGATGGAGGGCAGTTCCAGGGAAGATCCTGGGAAGATCCTTGTCAGGTGACTGATGATCATGTGACCACTGCTGAGGAAAAGAAATAATAAATACTCTTAAAGAAAACAGACCACAGACTAGGGTTAAGCTTAAAATGGGGTGTCTTGTGCATGATTATGTGATGTCATGTGACTAGTTCTAGTGCTGGAGTGTCACTTTATAACAAGGAGAGTCAAACTGTTATGATGTGATGTTGATATGTTTAGCAATGCACTCTAACCCTAATCAAGGGCTTGTTGATGTCAGTTTTGATGAGAGAAAAGCAAGAGTAGATAATATAAAGGAGCCCTAGTGAGGCCACTGTACTAGGAGATACAAGTGCTCAAGACTGGGGCTTGAGACATGCTAAGGCTATAGTATTTATATGGTACAGAATTGTGCATGAATCAAGACCCTGATGGAAATATTCCCACAGACTCTGAGGCACCATTAAAAAGAAGAGAAGACATCGTGAGAATAGTCAATGGCTGAAATGAATTAATGCTTTTGAAATGGAAGAACAATGGAAATGAAAGATAGGTATAAGACATAAGGCTAACTCTATGCCCTGGGTCTAGACCAGTCATGTGACCCATCACATGACCTGATAAGATAAAAGATTAGATAACCATGTGGAAAGATAAGATAAAGTCACATAATTGAAAAATGGAAAATGTGAACTATAACACAAGCCTAGTTATGGGGGTGGGACCTTGCAACTCCTTCAAGGATATTTGCTTGATCTCAGAGGTACTCCAGAGTAACCCAGAGGGTCAGAGTGATCCCAAGGGCTCAAGCAGAGTAAGGACAAAGACAAGGGGGTGTTTATGTCAATATTCATACTAAGGTACAAGATACAAAACTACAGTACTTATACTTCAAAGAGGCAGAACTATCTAGGAGTGTAATAAAATGAGACAGGTGCAAACTCAGAAGGAAGCAGATGTCTAAATATCTAAGAAACAAATGGAGATGTCAGGAAAGACAATGTCCAATCATGTCAGACTGAAACTGAAGGGTAACAGGATGAAACAGGGGAAAGCAAGGAACAGAAACAGAATAGGAATAGTAACAATAATGGTAATGGTAACCAAGACCAGTAACAGTAACAGAGTTATACTGGGATGGTCCAGAGATAACAAAGGGGAACTAGGGTAGTACTTAACTAGAGCAGAGATAAACTAAAAATAGAATAGGGCAGAGTGGGAGCAAAAGCCCAGGGAAGCATATAATGTAGCTGGAGCAGACTGGAATGGTGATGGAGGGCCAGAGTTGCCTGGAGGGGAGTCAGAGGGCTAGAGTGGCTTACTAGGTATGAAGACCAATTGTAAGCCAGATTAGGATGGGGTCAGAATTGGGTTGGAGATCTAAGATATGACAATTTCCTTATCCTTCAAATATACCTGAAAATCCCTTAACATATATTCCCCACCTCCATCAGTGTGAAGGAAATTAGTGTGCTCACCAGTTTCAGCTTCCATCCAATAGAAGTACTTCTTTGTCAAGATAAGGGCTTTAGCTTTGGATTTCATCAGCTTGACCACTAATTAATGTAAGTAGCCATCTATAAAAGTGATGAAGTAGCAGTGTCTAATGTAAGATGTCATTCCATTGGTCCACAAATATCTGAATATGTCCAGTAAAGGACTTGAGGTAACTTTGTGTCTGATTTGATAGGGATAACAGCATGGTGCTGCTTTTCATCAAGGCAAGGCTTGCAATAATCAGTATGCTTCTCTTACTTATTGATATCCATTCCTGTAACCATATCTTTTTGGTACAGGTTAAGGACTGCACTAGGGTATACATGGCCAAATCAACAGTGCCAGGTGTTAAGGCTAGCCTTGGACACTTCAGAGCAAGATACATAAGTGGATGGAGGATGATTTGAGTCAGGTAAATGTAAGGAAAAGTGCATAATGTAGGCTCTTTGGTCCTCAATGCAGTTGAGTGCTTTGAGCACATAAAGTGAGTTATGTTTGTGTTCTATACCTACAATCTGGTCTCTATCTTTGATATAGCAGGTTGTATTGTTAAAAATCACTTGTATTCTGTGCTTGGTGAGGCACAAAATGGACACAAGGTTGCCATCCAGGGCAGGTACATAGAACACATTACAAAGTATCATCTCACTAACTTGACCATTTTCAAGTTGCAGGTTGTGACCAATACACCCAACACCAAATGCATAAATAGAAGATCCATTACCAATGATGATGGATTGGAGGAAGCTAAAGGAACAGTAGATCTTAAATCAATTTCACTGTGAGCTCATGTGGGCAAATGCCCCAAAATCAATGATTCATTCCTTTTAAAAAGCTTGGATATCTTTATAAGCCATAAAAAGTCAAAGGGAAGGTAAAGAGTTGCTTGTAGCCATTTGAGCAATCCAGACCATTAGCTTACTACCTCCTTCCTTAGGTTTTTCATTTGCCTTAGCTCTAGAATCCTTATTTGCCTTGTTAGCCTTCTTCTTTTAGCACTTTGCCACAAAATGGCCTGGTTGATCATAATAAGAGCATTTTTCTTTTTGCTTCTTTCTCTGCTTCTCAGCCTTATTATCCTTTGCCTTAGTTTTTGTTGTGGCCTTGACCAACAACACAGCTTGTGCTACAGACTTTTGGGTTTGTTCTTCAATGAGAACCTGGGCAATGATACAGTCTGTTGATAGCTTGTCACTGGTGGACATGAGAATGGTGCAAAGTGTTGAGTAAAAAGGTGATAAGGAGATTACCATGGCTATGGCAATGAGGAAGTCATTAAGAGGTTAATCAAGAGTAGTCAGTATATTGGCTTTTTGTCACATCAAGTTTAACTGTGTCTCCATAGAAGAGTCATCCAATAGGTTACTGTGGAATAGTTCATTAATCAGGTAAGCAATTGACTGTTTTCCTCTTCCTTTATAGTACTCACTCAGCTTCTGCCAGACCATCTGTGCTATTGCAGCATAGAGTACCCCACTAAGAAGTTCATTCTTTAAGGTAAGCATAATTTGTGCATAGGCCTTGAAGCACAAGCAGATGTGCTGAACTAACTAAACCCTAATCTAACCTTGATAAGTGTCTTCTGGTTTTCTGTTCTAGGGCTTTTATACTAGTGGCCCCTAACTAGGCAGTGATGCAAGAATGAATCAAGCTAACTCTAGGGGCTATTGGATCACCTGTAAAAGCTATAGAGGCATTGTCTTATGGATACTCTGTGAAAAAAGTAATTTCTTAGAGGCAAGACTAAACCAAAGCTTAAGTAAGCAAGACTGGGGAATTCCAGCTTGCCTACTCTCACTTTATATATTATGGGATCTAGAGCACAGACCATGCTGACTAAGTACATGTGCTACCTAATCAGGGAATGACCTAAACTCTAATAGATAAAGAAAAATGAAAGCATAAATTGTATTATAGTTCACTTTTTCAATTATTGCTCATGTGATCTTATCTTATCTTTCCATGTGGTTATCTAATCTTTTATCTTATCTAGGCACATGACGGGTCACATGACAGATCTAGACCCAGGGCATAGAGTTAGCCTCATGTCTTCAGCCTGCTTTTCATTTCTGCTGTTCTTCCATTTTAAAAGCCTTGTTTCTCTTTAGCCATTGGCTATTCTCACAAGTGCTTCTCTTCCATTTGATGGTGCCTCAGGGTCTGTGGGAATCTTCCCATCAGGGTCTTGGTCCATGTGCTGTTCTATACCATATAAATACTGTAGCCTTAGCATGTCTTAAGCCCTAGTCTTAAGCACTTGTATCTTTACTGCAGGTGGCCTCACTAGTGGCTCCTTATTCCATTATTCTTTGCCTTACCCTTGATTGGGTTTGTTGTGTCTTATTGCATTTCATTCAAAACTGACAACATAACAGATCAAAAATGAAGAGTATGGCAGGAGGCCATGTGAATGTGGGAGAATGGAAGAGAAGTATCTAGGAAATGAATGCAGGGTCAAAGGTACTTGCACCATGAGATGGAGATCTCTGCCACAGATGAGATCCAATCTGTAGATCTGCCACAGATGCATCTAGGGTCTAGATCCAGATCCAGATCTAGATTAGATAAGATCCATGGAGATTAGATGGAGGGCAGTTCCAGGGAAGATCCTGGGAAGATCCATGTCAGGTGACTTATGGTCACATGACCACTGCTAAGGAAAAAGAATAATAAATACTTTTAAAGGAATAAGACC
>JBBPKN010001183.1:0-20121 GCA_038089275.1 Pulveroboletus cf. rosaemariae | reverse complement strand
GATCTGACCCTCTTCTGGATCGAGATCAGATTCATCGGAGATCCGATCGGGAGATGCATCTGTCATCTGAGATACTAGATCCAACCATAAGTGTAACCCCAACCATGCAAATAGAATATTAAATAAGAGTGCTCAACCATAACCTAGGGTTTGTCTTGTTTTGGCAATGAAGTCCCACGGTCACGTGCTTGTCAGGTGACTGCACAATAGCGTTTGTAACAATCTGTGGCAGATCTACAGATTGGATCTCATCTGTGGCAAAGATCTCCATCCTCATGGTACAAGCATCTCTGACCCTGCATTCTATTCATAGATTACTTCTCTTCCATTCTCCCACATCTGCATGGCCTCCTGCCATACTCTTAATCTTCACCCCATGCTTTTCTGTTACAAATGTAACATTTGCTAGCAAAAGAGTCACATGACAAGCACATAACCATGAGACTTTATTGCCAAACAAGGATAAATCCTAGAATATGGTTGAGTTGTTATTCAGAGTTCCCCTTTGGATTTGGGCACAGCTTATAGAGTTGAATCTAGCATCTCAGATGAAGGTATTTCCTGATTGGATCTAGATGATATCTGATCTAGATTGATGGATCTGATCTGTGGTAGAGATCCTGATGGGATCTCCTCAGCCTCATGGTTGAGGGCATGGTCTAATCTCCACTTACCCTAGACCCTTGCTTCCATTCTACATAGCCTCTCCATTCCACACACCTATATCACATGGCCCATTGGTCATACTCTCAGTAAGCACACCCTATGCCCTATTCCTTATTTAGTATTTCCCATAACCCTGGAGATGGTCTGTGCACATCTGAACTTAGTATAAGTAGCAGGTAGTTCCTTGGTTTCAGCTCCCCAGCCTTAATCACTTGTTTAGCTTGTTTAGCTTGTGCATCTTGTACATCATCTAGTGCCTTGTCAATACAGGCATTCTCCTCCTAACTTGTGCTATGGCTCCTCAGGCTTTGCTACCCTGAGTCCATACCACTCTTCACTCTATTCCAACAAAATCTGACAACAAAACTGATGCACCTTCTCAAGGCAGACTGTTTAGGGTTAGGACAGGTCATTCAGAGATCAACATCATAACATTTTCCCTCATTGTTCCTTATCTATTAATCCAGGGTCTAGGGCATTCCCTGATTAGGTAGCACATGTACTTAGTCAGCATGGTCCATGCACAGGATCCTTTAATATATAAAGGCAAGGGTAGGCAAGCTGGGATTCCCCAGTCTTGCTCACTTGAGTCTTGGTTTAGGTTCAGTCTTACTGGTATAGGCATTAGTCTATTACTCCTTCAACTCTCAGCCTATCCTCACTTGTTTATAAATGCCTTGGCTCTCACTTTCATCTCACCATGCCTAGTTCCTGGCCACTAGCACAAAAGCCAGATAGCAAGATTAGGAAGGCACTTCCCAAGGGTTAGGGTTAGGAAGGTCAACATATCAAGAGTTGCATTTCAAGGAAGTGGCTAAAAGAATAGAATTTTAGAACTATGGTATGGCCTGCATAGTCTTCTAACCTCAACTCCATTGAACATCTCTGGTGGTACCTCAAAAAAAGACTTGCTGAGTATAAAACCCCTTCCAAGAGTATTAAAAAGTTATGAAATAGGATTCAGGTGGAGTAGGAGAGAATACTAGTTGCAAAGTGTTAGAAATTGATTGAGAGTATGCCTAGAAGAGTCCAGGCAGTACTCAAGGCAAAGGGAGGCTATACCAAGTACTAATAATATTTTACAAATCAAAAGTACATAAACCAGCCCAATAAGGTATTTATCTTGTAGTAATCATATCTTGGTGGCATCTAAATGGAATTATATGATATATAGAGCAATGTTGTAGCCAAGGATTTCCACTACAATACATCCCACCAAAGCAAAGTGTTATTTGTTCATGTGACTGCAGTACACTTCATGCACTGGATTGGGGTTAGATATTGGACTAGTTTTTGAAGTTACTATATGCTATAGTAGTCTCAGCCCTACTTCTCCAGAGCAACTCTGGCTTTCTGCCCAAGTATTTAGTTTCCTTTTCCTATGTTATTTCACATTAACATTGCTATATACCCCTTGATATTCATAGCTCTTTATTATCTGCCTATCTTGACTTCTTTTCTATCTTTACCCCTTACTTAGTCATTTAGTTACCTTAGCACTATATAAACCCTGTACTTCTGACTACTATACCAAGTCTCATTCAGCCTCCTTGCCTCCAGAGTTTTCCAAAGATTCTTAGTGTACATTTACATCTAACATAAACTATGAGAACCTCAGTAGATGTCAAGCTACTGTACGCTCTATGATTACGTAACTATTACCATAAATGGAAGTTTAACAAGTTTACGACAGTTGTGCTGCCGCAACACACTTAGGTCACTGCATCAAGGTCAGGCAGTTGCCATTTCACTGAAATAGGTCTTTGGGTCCACCACTTGCTTGCAGAACTTGGACTAGGGCTGGCAACCCGTACGTCACTTTGCATCGACAATACCGCTACTATTTGGATCCTTACACCCTCAGACGAGATCTCAACCCACACCCGACATGTTCGCGTTTCATCATTCTGGTTGTGTGATGAAGTGGAATGGAAAGAGATCATTTCGCAGCACGTCGCATCAGCAAACAACGTGGCTGATATTTTCACCAAAGGGCTGCCTACGGTTGTACACCGTCGCCTTGTTGGGTTACTTGGACTGACCGAATGGGTGAACTCCAGCTGAGGGGGAATGTTGATTATGGTGTGGTTTCCATGCCATGTAGCTTATCGTTTCACTATGACAGTTTTAACCTTCTGTTGCCTACACAACGTATCTAGTGATTCAACTCCACATTCCTTTAAGATCGTTTATTCTTCTTTGCACCCTCAGTCGTTTCTCCGTCCCGACTAAGGTATGCATGCACTCGCTGTACGCTACAGCACTAATTATATTCATTATCAACTTCCTTCACTAGTACCATGACAGAGGCATCATTCATAATCTCTGTCTCTGATAGCAAACTTGACCTGCTCCGTAGAAAACTCGAAATTTCTACGTTCCCCGACGAGCTCGAGGATGCCTCCTGGAGATATGGTGTGCCACTTGCCAACATCCAGAGGCTAGTGGAACGATGGAAGAACGGTTACGACTGGCGTAGACACGAGAAGCACCTTAACGACGAGCTACCAATGTTCACGCGAGATATCCTCATTGACAACTTCGGCACGCTCAACATTCACTACGTGCACAAGAGGAGCAACGTGACAGACGCGATTCCCTTGCTCTTTTGCCATGGATGTATGTATGACTTGTCATTGACCCTGTGTTTCAAGGTTCTGAATGGAGCGCCCAGGGCCCGGATCGTTCCTTGGGGCGCGCAAGCTGCTGCCCATATTGACTGATTCGTCTCCCGACTACCCCAGCTTCCATGTAGTGGCACTCAGCTTACCTGGGTATGGGTTTTCCGAAGCTCCTCGAAAGCAAGGCTTTGCTATCAAACAATATGCCGAAGTATGTAGTCTTTAAGTAACGCATTCAATAGCTCCATGTCACGGACAGGTTGCACACAAGTTGATGCTGTCCTTGGGATACGATGAGTATGGTTAATCATCAAAGTTCCCCCAATGATACAGTGGACTGATTATATTGTATTAGTCACTCAGGGCGGAGATTGGGGACACGCGGTACATTCACATACTGATATCTTCCGTTGAGGATGATTTAGCTAGCCCAGATTACGCGTCACATGGCTACGGAATTTGGCGGAAGGCATCACAAAGCTTGGCACACGAATACGCCAATGTGAGTTCCATACCTCGTTTGTTAACAATGACACCCAAGGATTATATCAGTGGCACCCCTCCGTCTCCCTTAAAAGAACCATTGTCGTTCCTCTTATTCTTGATTACACCTTGGACTGCAAAAGAGAAAGAGGGCCTGGAACGTGTACAATGGTACCTGAAGCAAGCCAACGGTTACTTTGTAGAACAGGCCACCCAACCTCAGACTCTTGGTTATTCATTGGCAGATAGTCCTGTCGGACTGCTTGCCTGGATCTACGAAAAACTACACAACTGGACGGACAATTATCCCTGGGAAGATGATGAAGGTGAGCTATGTAGTATAAGTCACGTGCAGCTATACTGAATCGTGGTAGTGCTCACCTGGATATCCATCTTCTGGTTCTCGCGTGCTGGTCCGGCTGCCTCCCTGAGAATTTACTTTGAGTTTTGCAACGGAAAAGCAACTTTTTCAATGCCGCCCCAGTATCCGAAGATTCCGATGGGTTTCTCGCTCTTTCCTAAGGATGTGGTTGTACTCCCAAAGGCGTAAGTTCCCTGGTACCTTCTTCTGACTCCATTGAGACCATAACCTAACTTTTATTTATGCAGATGGATCCGGCGAGGTAATCGGGTTGTAGCTGAATTCGATCACGATGCCGGAGGGCATTTTGCGGCGCACGAAAAACCGAACGAGTTGGCGAGCGATCTGCGCAAGATGTTTGGAAGAGGAGGCGCTGCCTATGGAGTCGTTCCTGGAAAGAATGGCTATACTTGAAAATCGGGTGTTGGATTGCTCAATATCAGTGTTGTCGGCCTACTGTCGGATGTATGTATCTCCACCTAGAATGAAATATCAGGACTATCTCCCTCGTGTGGATTGTCATCAGGGTCTCCCTTGGTTAATTATTCTTGAATCAATTCTGAGTTCCAGAGTCGGGACCCTCCGTTATAACGGTTTACTCTGACTTCATCCGGTTACGTGGGGGCTCTCTTATTCTTTTGAGTGTATCTACTTTCAAATCGTGTTCTGCCTCTAACATTTCCTGCGCTAGGGCATAGTAGCTATGGTTTACAGATCGGTGTTATGACTGGTCCACAGCTTTACCACTCGAACCGTGTGACAGCCAGCACCTTCGTGCTGTGTTCCGCTGGTTCTGTTGCTCTACATTAACCACAATGACCTTCTGCTCTCTGTGTCCCGGCCGTTCCTTCAAGGACGGCGACGCCGTCCGAATGGTCAGTACTTTCTTTCTATGACTGGCGTGATGGCCGATGACCGCTCTACCAGCACTGGGAATCGAAACACGACTACGCTTGTGACAGATGTGGCAAGGTACTAGGCTCCCAAAATGCCCTCGAGCAGCACACCAGAGACAAGCATTCCTTCTTCGAGTGCGAATACTGTGGTAGTCAATTCACCACGGACGACGGTCGCTTGTCTCATCAAAAGGCCAAACACCAACCGATATTCGAGTGTCGCTTCTGCGACCGTGAATTCACCACATGCCAGGGCCGCAACGCACACGAGGAGGCAAAGCATCCTATGTTCGAGTGTCACTATTGTGACCGCGAATTTAGCTCTGACGGGGCCCGCCAACAACACGAGGATGCCAAACATCATTCTACATTCGAGTGCCATTATTGTATTCATAAATTCTCCTCGGAACATGCTCGGCAACAACATGAACTTACCATGCACTGTTTCGAGTGCATGTCCTGCGGTAAGAGTTTCACTCGGGTAGAAGCTCTCCGGCAGCACGAGCAAACTACGCCCCACATCAAGTGCAGCTATTGTACGATGGAGTTCTTTACCCAAGATTCCAAGAATGGACATGAACAGACTTGTAATCGAAGCCCTGTCAACCATGTTATGCACCCTAGGTTGGTTCCCTCCAGCCGCCCATCGTCGTGGCTAGATGCTTCAACGTTGACGGAAGGTGCTGATGAAAAGTCGTCAACTTCTGTCGTCGCCCAACACACAGATAATGGTTCAGATTTATCCGTCTCATCTTCTCGTCCACCAGATTTGATGCTGGATGAGGGAGGAGTACATCACTCGATACGTGGAATTCCTTCCACAGATGCACTTGGCGGAGGGGTTACTGTCGAACAGCCTCACCCCCAAGTACATTCGCTCGAGCCCTGCAAGTGTTCGATATGTCAGCGAACGCCTTCCTTGTCTTGCACTTGTTCGATATGCCAGCGGAGGTCCTTCTTGTCATCGAACTCAGACGAGCCTGCACCAGATGACGCGGAGGCTGTCGCCCCCACTGACGATAGGCACCGGGATGATTCTGCAGATCCCCGCAGCACCACCTTCCGATGTACTCTTTGCCTTGAGGTCTTTGAAACTGAGGAAGTTTTACGGGACCACATTTGTGCTTCCCGCGCAGCTATGCTCCGGCCGCATTGCCTGGTGTGCTACACACAGTTCGATGATGAACTGTTGCTTCAAGAACATATGAAAGACCTTCAATCCCTTTCATGTCACCTCTGTTCGACTTGGTGCTGCTCGGATGAGATTCTGCAAGATCATCTACTCGGCCACCCGACATGTGGCAAGTGTGGCAAGTCCTTTGCAGATGACCTTGTCCTCTGTGCGGTAAGAGTTGTCCAGTCCCGTGATCATATTGTCACTGAGGATTGCCCTTCGCTGACATCGAGTCATTGTCAGCACGTCGAATCAGACCACCCGGTTGTGGTCTGTTGGGAATGTGATGGCATTGTTGTCGAGAAGGATAGTCTCGAGCTACATTATATGGACTCTCCCGCACATCCGTCGTGTGCATACTGCGGCCTAGGCAAGAGAAACTCGGCTGACATGGATGAGGTTTGTGTGATCGTTGTGCTGTTGTAGACGCATATCTTACACAGCACACAGCACATCAGGCACCTACATGCCCTAGGTGTTGAGGAGGAAGTCGACATAGTCGATGACATTGTGAAGGTTAGTACTAGATCACGAGTCGTGTCGCACCGTGTTCATTGTAAGTTCAGGCGAGAGCCAATGGAGGTTTTCCTTTAACAGAAAAGCAACCCCCCGAAGCGGACCCAGAGGAAACCCTGCGACAGCCTTTGGAGCTTGTTCGCACGCCACCGCTATCTATTGTGGAAGCTGTTGGTCCGCTCGATGGAGTTGGTGACCGGAACCACAATAGCCCATCACAGACAGAGTCGTCCATTTTCTTGTCACCTCAGTTGCGTATGCCACCGCGGGTCGAAAATATAAATGAGGCGGTCGTGAATTCGTGTGTCATTAACGGAAAGGAATTTCCGGACGTTAACCCATGCCAGTATGAAACCCCCTCGCCGACACCCTCTGAACCTGGTAGTGATGCAAGTCGATCACAGTCAACTCCCTCCAAAGCAATCACTAGCGCCACAAATAACAATAACCAGGCTCTGTCTCCCGCTTCTTCTGTCCCAGCCGAGCTGTTCTCCGGTACAAGGTCATGCCCCACTCTTTTTTTGCTGTTGCCGTAGACCAGCCGACTGACATGTCGATAGCACACAGAACTCTTCAATGTCAGTCGTGTTTGTGTCGGCCGAAGGGATACCCGACTATATCCATGAAAATCGAGCTGTCTTGATTGCCACAAGCGCGGGTTCTCCTTCGTCAGGTTGCACGCCCTTGCGACTTTCGTCATCGTCGTCCCTTGAATCCCTGGATATAGCAGGATCCATGCGTGACCACGAGGAACGTGCGTCGGTTGTGGGCGACTGTCTAACTGCGACAAACATCGGTACCAGTGGCATGGCGAACCGCTTACACTGCCGAATTTGTCTTTTGGATCCATGTGAGGACATAACAGCAACGATATGTGGCCACCTTTTTTGTAAGAGGTGCGCGTGTGCGTGTTTCAAAAAAAAAAGAATGGTGCTTCCGCCCATACCACCCCTTTTCCCTACTTTTCACCCGATGATCGGCGTTCGCAAACTGAGGATTTGATTTTGATCTAGGTGCATCACACAAGCCGTCGTTACGAAGTCGGAATGTCCAGTTTGTAAGAGTGCCACGTTACTCTATTGCCTCTTCAAGTTGGATCTATCGGTGTAAGGTACGAAGGACCCGCCATGTGCAGCGTCCGCGTTATCTACACAGCTTGGAGGATCGAATTCTTGCTTATCTTGCATTGTTTTTTGCATGACGTTACTCGTGTGAATCACCACGCTTTTATCCCACCATTACGTGTGCTCGCCATGTACCATATCTTGCGTGTAACGAGCTCGTTGTCTCGCATGCCATACGGTAGGAAATCAATCTGACGTAACGTGAAGAACGTGTAGATGACAAGATTTCAAGAGCTTATAAATCGTAAAAATTCCAGACATTTACATAGGCCAAGGATCATCGGTAGGGATGTGGGAGCTCCAAGGCACTTGGCGTGTCACTTGTGTGAGCGCTGACGGAGGTTGAGCGGGTGCCTGCATCTTGATTCGACGATCTGCTTAACCCTTGACGGCCATCTCGGTTTCCTTCTCCTTCAGGCTCTCAGTAGTCCTGGCGGATTCCTGAGCCTCGCGTCGTTGGCGTCTTCGTTTTCCATTGGGTGACTCCCATTTGAAGATCTTTGTACGCCCCTGTCAAAAAGTGAGAACTAGAGCAGGGCAAGGCCAGCGCAGGGATTTACCTCTTGAAACTTGTAGTACACGAGGACGACGATGACAGCCAACCAGTAAAATACATATGAAAGCACACTGCCCACTGGCGGTGCAATCAATGATGTGATCAGAGAGTAACGATCAAGGGAGAAGAAGCCTTACGCGTTGCACTGTTTTGCCAACCAAGGATGGCGTAAAAGACGGACCAACCTCCGTTAGAAGTGGAACAACAATCGAGGTGCCAGACGTTGCCCCGGACATCATACGTGCCGGGGCCGGTTCCGAGAGTATCTTCGGGGGCGCCACCAATGAGATGAGAAAACCCATTCTCTTGGAATGCCCAAACAGCTTTTGAGAAGAGGCCGGCACCCATAAGCAAAATGAGGTTTGTCATGCCAATAAGGAATATCTTGAATGCTACCAGGGGTCAACGGAGGAAGTTGGTGGAAGAATAACGAGGTATTTACTCGTCCGGCTGCCTAATTGGTACACGATAACTCCACATGCAAAGCCACCGATGATGCCAACAATTGCGGCAATGGGTATAGATGTGGCGGGTTGTGCGAGCGCAACGCCGCCGACAAAGACGAGTGCTTCGAGGCCTGTTGGGGATTGGAAATCAGCGACGGGACCATAGTAAGGGGAAGGGACTTGCCCTCGCGAAGCACGGTTATCATTGGGAGGGTGAAAAGAACCCATCTACCACTCCTTGTGTTGCGATCACGCACTGAGGAACAAGGTCAGAGGCACGTCTCGGACGACGAGGATCGCCTGCCTTGGCTGTCGAATGCGCTTCGGAACTTGACGCGCCATTTTGCACGCGCATTCTCCATTTTAAGCATTGTCACACCCATGACGAAGATCATAAGAGAAGCGATCAACTGGAAAGTGCCTGCAGATGCATCAAGGCTGGCACCACTGGAAAGCAAAGAATGCATGCCTTCCCATAATTGTTCTGAACCCGTCCAGAGATTCTTTGCCTGCGTGAACCAGACGGCGATAAAGGCTGCACCGATAGAGACGGCGAAGGCTAGGCCCACCAACGAGCCAAAAACGACCTGTGATACGTGTCAAGGGAAGCCGAACACAGCACAGACGGGACTCTACCTGCAACTTGAGTTTTCTGATGACGCGGCGCGGTGTGAGGGAAGTGGGATTGGACTCAGGATCGGCAAGGACCGCATGAGAAGGCGACGTGGTATGTGTAACGGTGCTGGTGACGCTATGGTCGGGCAGTGATGGAGAAGGTTCTCCGAGGATGACCTGGTCGACAAGACTAAGGAGGACTGAGATGATGATGGCGGTCTCGAGTGCCTCGCGGAAGACGACGAAAAAGATGGTGATGGAGAACAGATTGTTGGACATGGATATCGCTGGTTGAGAGGGCGATGGGGGGAGTGCGTGCTTTAACTGATAATAATCTCAGGTGACGGAGAACAATTGTTAGACGTGGATATCGCTGGTTGAGAGGGTGATGGAGGCAGTGCGGTTTTATCTGATAATCGTCTCAGGGCCAAGATCTAGATGATCAAATTTGATCGGACCTCGCCCTTTTTATCAGATAATTTTGTTCTCTCCCTACCTGCCCACATAAAATATGACTGTTGCCGCTCCTACATTGCCCCACACCAGCCCTCTTCCCTAGCATCACACACACACGCCATGTTCCTATCCCTCTTTCCCCTCCTCTCCTTCCCCGTTGCCGCCTGGGCCAGCGTGCAGGAGCTGTGGTGGAACGTCACTTACGTCCAGAACGCAGACCCCGACGGTCTCTTCCCCCGTCGTGTCATCGGCGTCAACGACAGCTGGCCGTAAGCAGTTACATCCCATAAATATTAATTCGACTTATCTTCCTTCCATAGACCTCCCCCGCTTTCCGTTAATACTTCGGACTCCTTCCTCCTTCACGTGACCAACTCGCTGGACGCACCAGCGACCCTACACCATCATGGCATGTTCTTCAATTCCAGTAGTTGGATGGATGGTGCCATCCAAGTTTCTCAGTGGTACGTTCCTCAATGAAATCGCACCTTCGCGTGTGTCACTCGTGCTATTGCATTCATAGTGGCATTCCACCCGGCCAGACGTTTGACTATCTCGTGCCAATCAACAACTCTGGTCAACACGGCACCTTCTGGGCACACGCCCACTCTAGTGTGAGTGTATTTTTTTAGCCAAGCGGACGTATCTCTATCGTCCGATCAGGGGCAATATGTCGACGGCTTTCGTGCACCCCTCCTTTTGCACCCGTCGAACGAAACATACCGGTACGATGAAGAATTCACCATCATTCTGTCCGATTGGTATCATCAAGAACATGATGTCTTGCTCCAGAGCTTCTTCAGCATTGCCAATCCCAAGGGCTATGAACCTGTGCCAAGTCAATTTCATTATTGTTGCCTCGTGAACCATGCCCCCTTCTGATGCATGCCATGTTTAGATTCAGGGTTGATATACTTTGCCCAAAATTTGTCTTACTTGCCCCCCATCCCTGGCAGCTCTCCAGCCCCCGTAACCTCGGCGGTGGGATTTAACGAAAATGCCACACTACCATTTACTCCTGGCCGCACATATCGGTTAAGAATCATCAATGTGGGCGCATTCGTTCCATTCTACTTCTGGATCGATGGCCATGACATGCGCATTATCGAAGCCGACGGTGTATGTACACCATCTTGTGTCTGACCTCACCTGTAGCGACGTTCATGAAGCTAACTGGGGTTATCTGTACAGACAGACGTCCAAGAATATCCGACAAATATGCTTAGTGTTTCCGTTGCACAGCGCTATTCTGTACTTGTCCAGGCTCGGAACGACTCATCCTCCAACTGGATGGTCCATGCTAACATGGACACCACAATGTTTGACAAAGTGCCCCCGACGCTGCAAACGAGTGTGTATCGCTCTCAGTTCATTCACATTTTCGTGACTGACTCGCCCATTGGGATAGATGTCACCTCATCAATCACATATACCTCTGGGCAAAACATCACTGACTTAGGGCCTGTACAGAGTTATGACTTGACTAACGATACCGCACTAGTCCCGGTCGATCCGATCCCACAACCTGTAGCTTCAGAATCCATCGAATTGGAGGTAGTACTTCAAACCATGGACGACGGCACCAACCATGCAATGCTCAATGGTTATGTCTACAACTCCCCAATCGTGCCTGCTATCGTGTCCACTCTGACTCTCGGCGAAAATGCGACAGTCCAAGAAGCATATGGACCATATAGCATTGTGCTCAACCATCTTGATGTTGTCGACATTGTCATCAAGAATAGTGATACGGGATCACACCCATTGTATGACGGCGGTTTTCCCAATCTCGTTGCAGTCTCGTTGCTGATCACTCGTCTCAGCCACCTGCACGGTCACAAGTTCCAGATAGTCAATCGTGCTACAGACTACACCTCGACAGATCCTGCGCTAAACCCTCCGCTAATAGAGGGGCAAGCTAATCCAATGCGTCGCGACACAATTGCCATTCCAGGCGGTTCTTCTGCTACACTTCGAGTTATTGCGGATAATCCTGGAGCATGGCTTTTGCACTGTACGTTTCTGCGATCAGGCTTGTAAGACAGCTGCTCTACTTTTAACCAGGCCACATCGAATGGCATCTTGAAGCTGGGCTTGCGGTCCAGTTCATTGAGGCGCCGCTTCAGATCCAGGAGCGAGCTGCAGGACAAGTTCCATCAATCTTGTACGAGCAATGTGCCGCACTAGGTATTCCCCGATCAGGAAACGCCGCTGGTCATACGTCTATAACAGACTTGTCTGGACTGCCGTTGGGACCTTGGCCACAAGTATTGGGCTGGCTGCCCAAGGGTATTTTGGCTATGACCGGGTGAGTGTGCCTGCTCGCAGATTCACTCCTATCCTACAGAACACGTCTAACATGGTGTCTACGCAGATGTGTACTTACGGCTGTAATTGGCATGCTGACCATAGTGTGGTACACAATGGGGGTCGTGGACAGCGAGGAGGAGATCGAGCAAGAGGTGATGAGGCGCATAGAGGTTAAGCGACATCGAAAACACCTCTGGTGGTTCAGAAAGACCAACTGATGGTTGCTGTCCCGAATTTGCTAGTTTTGAATTAGTTATGAATTGCTTATGTAAATAGTTCCCCGACCAATCGTCGATCAAAATTTGATGCAACGTGCCCGCCAAGTCTTCACCAAAACTAAGGCCAGAATTGAACCCAGATAGAGGGAATGTTTGTGTGTTGCACTGAGTATGTATGCGTTATAACGAAGTCGGGTCACTGTCCATACTCACGCAGGCACCCGATATCAATTTGGCAAGCGACTGAAACATTTGCTTATATAATCCGGCGTTGTCCGGGCTTTTTAGAAAATTTTATTTAGTTCGGTCGAGTGCAGTTCCGAAATGATACGCTGTGCTCGTTCTCTTCTTCGCCCTCTTCTTCGCCCTCTCTCTCAGTTCACCGCTGTTCCCCCGGCCAGCCAGCAAGGTTCCTTCAGAATACGCACCATGGCCACTGCAAATACACCTGCCTTCGTGTGTACATGTCTTCCATATTATGTGTGAATGCTTCTAAGTCAGTTCTAGAACAAAGATTTGTACGCACCTTTGGCTGAGATCGATCCAGAGGTACAGAATCTTGTCGACAAGGAAACATGGCGGCAGTATTCTGGCCTTGAACTCATTGCCTCAGAGGTAGGCTCTTCCGTTTTCTCTGAAAATGTTCCTGTTCTGAACATGCTTCCATAGAACCTAACTAGTCGTGCTGTTATGGAGGCCGGTGGTTCCATCTTCGTCAATAAGTACTCTGAAGGTCTTCCTGGGGCTCGGTACTACGGTGGTAATGAGTGGGTCGACGAGCTCGAGATCCTTTGCCGCCAGCGAGCTTTGCAAGCATTCAACCTCGATTCAGAGAAATGGGGCGTCAATGTCCAGCCATACTCTGGAAGTGTAAGTTCGTCTAGTTTCTGGGATGAGGCACTCCGAGGCTAATGGTCTATTTTTTTTGTCACCTCATTCAGACTGCCAAGTGAGTTATGTCTCCTTGGTTCGACTCCGACGAAGCTGACTGACTCTTAGCTTTGCGGCCTTGACGGCGTTGATTCAACCCCAAGACAGGTTCATGGGGCTAGGTCTACCTGATGGTGGTCATCTCACCCATGGTCACTACGTATGTGTAACAATTTTCAGGTTTTGTGGGACTCGTCGGCTTACCGTCTTTATATAGACCGCGAAGAGGAAGATGACCGCGTCTTCCATCTATTTCCAGTCTCTCCCTTACGGTCTTGACCCGTCGACTCAACTAGTTGACTACGTAGCTTTGGACAACCAAGCCAAAGTATTCAAGCCCCGTTTGCTTATCTGCGGCTCTTCTGCGTATCCAAGAGACTGGGATTATGCTGCTCTAAAGGCCATTTGCAATAGGGAGGGTGCTTATCTGATGGCGGATATCGCTCACACGAGTGGTTTGGTCGCAGCGCAGGTAGTGAATAACCCGTTTGAATATTGCGATGTGGTCACTACCACGACGTGAGTGTCCCTATGTTTTACTTCCCGTTCGAACCCGGGGACTGAGTGGACCTAGTCATAAAACCCTCCGAGGGCCAAGAGCAGGCCTGATTTTCTTCAGGAAAGACGGCGATAATCACCAGGATCTCGAGAAGCGCATCAATGAAGCTGTATTCCCTGCTTGCCAAGGTGGCCCTCATAACCATGTTCGTCCTTCCCTCGACGCTACTGTCTTTCGTTAACTTCATGTACTTTCCTTGCAGGCGATTGCTGCCGTTGCGACAGCACTCCTGCAGGTTTCCCAGCCTGAGTGGAAGCAGTATGCACGTCAAGTTATTGCTAATGCTAGAATGCTGGCCTCCTGCCTTATTGAACATGGTTACAAGCTGCAGACAGGCGGTACTGATTGCCACCTTGTTCTTTGGGATGTCAGACCGCTTGGATTGACGGGTAGCAAGATCGAGAAAGTGTGTAACCTTGCCGGGATCACTATCAACAGTGCGTTTCCTGTGTTTCCCGTAGCATTTCATTTCTTGAGCCAAATCCCGTTTTTAGAAAACGCTGTTTCCGGGGACGCTTCTGCGCAATCACCGGGTGGTATTCGTCTCGGTACTTCCGCTCTGACATCGCGTAACATGGTAGAAGAAGACATCAGGGTCGTTGCAGGATTCTTGCATCGTGCTGTTCAGCTCTCGGTTGTCCTGCAAAAAGAGGCTGGTTCAAAGCTGCTTAAGGACTTTGTCCGGGTAGCTACCACGGAGAGCGAGGGCAAGGTCGGGGCGAATCTTGTCAGGGAACTTCGTCAGGAAGTTGCTACCTTCGCTCGCAAATGGCCGTTGCCTGGTGTCGACGTGTCTACACTTCAGCGACCTGCGGGCATGGAGGACGATTAGAGGAGTCACGTTTCATTTGAAGGGGAGGCCCGTCATGAATTCAACGATCACGAACGGACATTTAACTTGGACGTTTTCAACAATCGTCTACGCAGATTCAACATCGCATCGCAACCAATTCGTGTATCATTATCCTTGTTCATGCTTTTACCTTGGTGTATGCCTGAAGTGATGACCTTGTTTTCGGATGGTTGCAAAACCATGAGACAAATTTGTGTGAGCTGTGGAGCGGAGCGAACAACACTTGCCAAGTATCCGAGTCTTGCTTCTATTGGGTCTTCTCATTGATGTTGCAGTGCTATGAGCAGCAAATGCCAGAATTCAATGCATTGGGGTTTCACCTTTGCCCTGTTGTCTAAAATCTAGGGAAGTGTGTCTGCTGCATCAAATCTATCAGCAGGTACCGGCTATGGATCCGTTCAGACTAGGCACGTGGAAAGCTAAGGCAGGTGTATCACAAGTATCCTATACTTATCGGGCAAATATCTCGGACGCCGTGGAGACAACGGTGTGAAGGGCACGGGAACGGGGGAGACATGTCATGTCAAGACGAGCACGAACACCAGCCCGTCATGTCGTGGTCCTACTTGTGTGTGAAAGGTGCACTTGTTCCAGACGCAAGTCGATGCCTACCGTCTCTCCGGAGTCAAAAGAAAAAAGAGTACAAAGAAAAAAATCGACATGAGGAACATTCATCGTCCTGGGAAGGAACAGACAAGCTACCCAGGGAGTCGAAGGGTACCACCGGGTCATCCCCTCGGGTAACTGCCCTGGATGATGTTCGATTGTTCGGCACCACCACCTCGGCGGAGTGAGGCAGTACACAAACTTCACACGCCGAGTTCTATGTATACAATTTTAAAATCGCATAGCGGACGACGTTGGCGTCTGCAAAGCGCACCTGTTACGTTACACTTTTGAAGGCCTTTTGCAAGCCTAGCGAGACCTACGCGAGGGTTAGTGGAGGCTCCGATTGGCCAACTTATATGCTAGTCCATCCACGTTTGGGGGCCCCGCTCGACCCGTTCAGTCTCTTGATAGAGGCGCGGTATGTGGCTGGAGGTAGACCGAGTAGATATTATGAGTTGTGGGTGGCGGTATTTTTGGGCAGTTTAACACTCACGGGACGTGAGCCGACCTAATCCGCTCGAGACGCAGTTTGTACATAGTCTACAGTGCGTAGGTATGTATTGCTGACGGTGACCGTGGCATTGGGGGGGAGCGTCCTGTGGGATCGTGACCGCACGGGGGTATTACAATTGTCCCGGTTAATGGTTAATTATGTAAAGAAATCCCATGTAGGCCAAAAAGAAGGGCCGTTCCCAGTTCACCTTTACCGACACGACCTCCGACGTTCTGCTCGCCATGCAACACCGAATCAGTCCAGGTGTGATTAACGACCCTATTCATTTCGATTAGCAGTAACTTCAGGGTCGTGACTCCAAAGCGATGGTACAGTGGGCTACAGTCCTCGGAATCCCGGTGAATGAAAGGTTGCGCAAGGGAACTGCTGGGGGTCAAAGTATTGCAAACGTAGGGACTAACAGGCGGTCTTGGGTGAGTAATGTCGTAGACAAATTGTTCAGAAAAGGTATACTACCATCTGGATGTCTGGTCCCAACGTGAAGTTACCAAGACCTGACCCATCTTCCTGCAACTGGTAAGCACCCAGAGACATGAGAAATACAAGTACCAATGTTCTTGATGTGAAATGTTGACATAACGTGAGATTTGTTACAATGCCAAGAGTCATTTCTACAAAATCGGCCGATGTGTCATGACCTTTGAGTCCCAGCCTCCACATGCAGTTCTCAGTCCTGTGGTGGTAATGATTCGTCAGATTCTGGTCTAACCGCTGTGGGCCCTCACTGATGTGAAGGTTTGCGATTACCAACGGATGCCGTGATCAGGGGACTTGAAGAATGGGAATCTGTACAGAGTTTCGTTTGTACCTCTGAGCGAATATTTAATCTGATACTCTTTTGTCATGGATTCCCCTACGCCTGTTTGGTGCCATGGACATGTCCCCCTGGTCGCCCACTCTAAAAAGTACGTGGGGGATTGGGCGTGTTCTCTCATTCCTTTCTTTTGGTGGGAGAGACTGACGAGGCAACTCGCCGGTCTTTCCAGTCATTGCAAGCTCATTTCACGGTGTTGCAATCGCGTGTACAGTTTTCAGGCTGCTGTATCGCTGGTATGTGGTGCGTCTTTGGTGGGAGGACGGTTGGGCCGCGGTCGCACTCGCGGCTAACTTTGTTTGTCTTGTATCTGCCGTGCTGGAGGCGCCTTTGACGGGTAAGGATTGAGTCTCATCTAACGTGACCCACTATTCAGGTCGATGCGTTTGTTCTTGAGCCAGATCAGCGGACGATGCCAATGGACGACACTACCAATTGGATGGCAGCATTGGGGTTTCCCTGCGTCCTTTGGTACGTACTTTCTACTTCCCGCCCCAGCGGAGTAATTATAGAGTGTTTTTTCTTCGTACTTCCCATTCCCTCAGGGCTTGTCGGATAAGTATTCTATTCTCCATCGTCCGTGTCGCGAATCCCCCTTTACGGCTTCGGCGCATCGCTTTCCTCGTCGGCTGTTCGTTCATTGCCATGTGGGCCACATTGATGGGTCAGAAAATCTACATTTGCGTCAACGATCGTTGCTTGGTCGCAGGTTCGGTCGGACTCTCTCAACTCATTAGTGCGTGTTGTAATGCTTTCACGTTCATTCTAGCTCTTGATGTTTTAATCCTCACTACTCTCACACTCTCTAGCGGATGCGATTTCCGATTTTGCGCTTGTCGTTTTGCCCATTTATTTCCTCCGAGACACAAATATTACCTGCCGACAGCGGATCATGCTATTTTCGATATTCTCTGCGTCGATGTCGATCACAGGCGTCACCATTATGCATTCATTTCTTCTCTTCACGGTTATATCGAATGGGACTATCGTCGTCGCTCACATCAAAGTGAGTCGTATTCAATTTGTTACCTATTTTTTCGGCGCATCAAAAGGAAAGGAGAAATTGGATGGAGGCTTTCGGTTTCCTCGACACTTACAATGGTGTTAAATACTTGCGCCATAGTCCTTCATTTGTTCTTTTTTGATTTGATTTATTTCTGGTTGGCTCACGTGGCGGTTACGCGGCGACAGGCGGCGCTCTCGCTGATCGTGTGCAATCTCCTCGTGATCGTAGCATTTATACACCGCGTGTATCGCCGTGGCAGGATGGGAAGTTTCGATACAGAGATGATGTCGTTCACGAGCGTGGATCTGAACACGGGTCCCGCGGAAAGTGGCCTAGACAAGCGTGTGAGGACGAACATACAATCCTCAACTGCATCAGAGGGCTCTCGTTGGACGGCTGTCATATCGGTAGGGGCCTCCGAAACTAGTTCAGTGCTGGCGCGATAGGTCTTTTTTGTCGGTATGCAAGTCTATTCGAGGAAGGAAGGGGACTGAATCACTGGTCGGGTCCTCCACATACGTGTATACTGTAATGGTGGTTGATATGCAACTGAAGAATGGATGAATTTGTTGCTTTGCAAGTATGTGTTACCAACTCCTGGCAAATTTTGATACATATCATGCAACAAAATGTGATAAAGCCCTCTAAACTCATGGAAAATAAGGTTTGGATAGTATTAAAAACCAGAGATAGATAGTATTATGACCTTGATTCTATAATAAGAGATAGAAGATGGAAAATACTTGCTAGCTGCACTAACATATCCTCCAAAAGGATCAAGAAAGACTAAGGTACAAGTACTTGAGTCTGAAGAGACTTGAGACTTGACCCATGCTCTATATATAGTGACCTCAAAAACTCTTTTTATATTGGCTTTAATGGCAATGAATAAAGTATACTATAAACATTAGACTGGCTTATAGGCATTAAACTCACAAATAGTTGCAAAAATCAACAAATTATACTATTATAGGTACAATATATGAAAATGCTGCTCAAGCAATTCTGGATAAATAAGTGTAACCCAGTTTTTGCCCCCACTTGACCCCAATATTACCCTGTCAAATGTTATGCTAGGCTTGGGTAGGGACAAGCATAGCCCTAGTGGATTGAAGGTGAAATTGAAGGTAAGGCTCTACTGCAAAAGAGTAAGCCTTAAGATGAAGTACATGGCATAAACATAGAGTAGTGCCAGGGACTTCAAGGGCTTATTGGGCAACTTAAAGAAGGAAGCTGGGATGCTAGACCAGCAGATGTATTTAATTTTGAGAGATGCAATGCAGAGGATATTACACTATACACAAGGAGACCTTAGTTTCATATGAACAAAAGACTAAAACATTCTTCTAAACTAACCTATACACAAGGAGACCTTGTAGGTATTGTTCAGCCAATGAATGTAACAAGTGTATAGTAGCCTTACCTCAGTTTCATATGAATGAAAAACTGAGGTGCAATGTGACAGTGTCCACACTCAAAAGGACAATGCAATTACATAAGGAAATATCCAGTGTATGCCTTGGAAAAAAATAAATGATGAAGGAGAAAAAGGAGAGTGAAGAGGAATGAAATAAATAGAATAAAATTTCAACACACCCACTCACTGAATCATTTTATCTTACAGCATCAAACCCATTCCCTCTGCAAAATGGATGTGTTTTTCTTGACTCAATGCCTTGGTCAAGATGTCAGTGATCTGCACATTGGTGGGGAGGTACTCAAGTAAAATGTCTCCTGCCATGATCTTCTCATGGATGAAATGATGCTGAATAGTAATATGCTTTGTCCAATCATGGAGTACTGCATTCTTCACTAATGACATTGCAGATTGATTGTCAATTGAAATGTTAATGGCAGATCACATAAGGAAAGGCATAAGTTCTGAAAATAAGGTCTTCAGCCATGCAGCCTCTTTCATGGCTATGGTTGCTGCCATATACTTAGCCTCAGTTGTTGACAGGGCAATGGAGCTCTGTTTCTTTGAGGTTCAAGTGATGGCATCATCTGCTAGTGTAAAAACACATCCTGAGATGGATTTTTGATCATTCATGTTCCTAGCCCAATCTGTGTCCACATAGCCCAATAGTTTGAAGGCATTGGACCTTCTGTAAGTGAGCTGCATGTTGGCTGTCCCACATAGATAGCAGTAAGTGTGTTTGAGAGCTGTCCAGTGGATTTCATTTGATATGGCAGCATGTCTGCTTAGTACATCCACTGCAAATGTGAGGTTGGGTTGAGTCACAAGCATGGCATACATCAAACCTCCTGTAACAGTAACTAAGAGCAGAACTAGGTACAGAGTTATAGTGGAGTGGTCTGGAGACAGTGAAGTGAAACTAAGGTAGTACTTAACTGGGAACAGAGATGGAAACTAGAAACAGAATAGGGCAGAGC
>JBBPKN010001182.1:0-20121 GCA_038089275.1 Pulveroboletus cf. rosaemariae | reverse complement strand
AGATCTGACCCTCTTCTGGATCGAGATCAGATTCATTGGAGATCCGATCGGGAGATGCATCTATCATCTGAGATACTAGATCCAACCATAAGTGTAACCCCAACCATGCGAATAGAATATTAAATAAAGTGCTCAACCATAATCTAGGGTTTGTCTTGTTTTGGCAATGAAGTCCCACGGTCACGTGCTTGTCAGGTGACTGCATGATAGCGTTTGTAACACTATCCCCTCTTCAAGGGTGAGACTCCGGATCACCAATGTCTTGTGCCTTTTCATATAAGGTCTTGATACCCATCATCGGTGTAGGTCTTGCTGATAAATCTAAAAATACAGAGAAAAAGAAAAGGAAAGAAAAACGCGAAAAATATTATTCTTGAATAGTTGCTCTTCGTTGACTTCGTTGACTCGTCTAACTCATCTTCCTTCGAGCTGCCTAGAAGAGGGGGGAATGTTCACTACATTCACCTATACTCTACTATCCCCTCTTCAGATTTCGTCATCCCAACGAAATACACATCTGATTGACGAGATGTGATTTTGAAATGAAATCAGCAGATCGGAAAAAAAAATTCGACGATTTTGAATGATTTGCAACAAATATCTTCCTTGTTCTTCATAAATATCTGGTATGTTTCAACCAGGCGCGCATAAATAGCCAGTAGTTTAAGGACATTACGGTCCACCTATACAAATACAAAACAAATAGTTTTAAGTCGTTACGGACTAAGGGTTTCATAGGATAACCCATAACACCAAAACAGTTTATGGTCGTGCTTAGGACCATACAATAGTTTAAGGACATCTCGGTCCGATCCTTGAAAAACTTCTTTCTTGAAACTCGCTCGATTAACTTCAGATTGTTGCTTCGCCCCTGGGTATAGAGGAACTCTCTGCAGCTCATATATCCACATCATTTCCTGCAGGGAATAGATCAATGGATAACCCGTGTGTCCTTTCACTGATAACTTGGCAACTTTCTTATCTTCCTCGATTGAGCTTCTCAATTGAAATTCTTGTAAACGGATCCTTGCGAATTACTAATCATCTTCCATTGTTGAATACTTGCGCTCTTTGATATCCCATGGAAACACTGAATGATGCTGCGATTTCTTCAACTTTGTACTTGACGATTTTCATCCTAGAAATTACTTTTGATAACGCAGATGTAGAACTGCCAATCTAAATCTTGAACAAAGACTCCTGTCGTCGTGATAAGTTCTTGGTCCTGTTTCGATCAGCACAAAGGGCTCTCTCGATCAACTTCATTGAAGGCTCTCAATTTTGACAACTAGAATCTTCATCCAAAATCTTCCTTTTAGTTTTATATCTTTTCGGATACGACGTTCTTCAATGATCTTCATTTAGACTTAACCATTTCTCTTCATGTTCACGGCTTGAATACTAGTCTGATAAAACCAAATCTTGAACTTGACATCATCCCCTCTTCAGGGGTGACCTTTCTAGCGAATAGACTTCTTTCTTTACAATCTTCATATGGTGTTCTCGATGGAATAAACCACCCGAGTTTCCTGCTAGAAATTCTCCTGTTTCGTTCTTGACTCGATTTCCGATATCTGCAAATAAAATCTAGAATCCACCAAGAGTGAACCATCAAATATCCTCCAAGTCTTCTATGAATGGTTACGCTCCACTTGTCATTATCATTGATCTTCTTGGTTTCTTCTAAATTCTTCTTCACAGATTACGATTTGCTCTTTTCTGCATCTACTCGGATTTTAACCCTTTCGTCTGCTTACTAAGAGACTTCCTTTCGTTCGATTACTTCCTTTTTACTCATGAGAGCCGAGGCTCAATCACTTTCATCTGAGTTCATCTACTAACTAGTTTAATGTCATTGCGGACCCTTGATACCTGGAAACACAAAATCTTGACCAGACCAGAGTAAACCATCGCATATCCTCCTAGATCTTCACAGTACGGCTGGTTACGCATTGAGGCAATATCACTAGTCATGTTCATTGATCTTCTGAATCTAATCTTGATCTCGTTTTCCAGATAAAGCGCTACATAGTTTAATGACTTTGCGGTCCTACCTAGTTTATGGACATCGCGGTCCGTTCATCCTAGAACAAAAACTTAATCTTCCAGAAAGCTCCTTGGTCTTGTTTCGATCATCCTAGAGGGAACTCTTTCGATCAACTTCATCGAATAACTTCCTTTTGACATTATGCGTTCTTGTTCTTCGAATTACTTTAGTTTTAGAACTTCTCGGTTCACCTATTCGACCTGTTCGACCAACGGTTATGAGACACCGTAAAACTCCAAGATGGTTTGACCCTAAAAGGTTTGATGATACCAGTAAACGATAATCAATCTGTAACAAAAACTCCAAACAGCAGCAAAAGCTTAAGAGCTCCTGCCAAGACCTAAAACGAGCGGTGTGATTTGTTGTTCCATTGAACTCCGGTTAAACAATAGACTTCAGTTAGATGACATTCTTCAATGTTGTTTCATCCTTCCAGAGGACTACTCCAGAGGTTACTGATTTTCCAAAAGAGACCACGACAAATGCAAAGGTTTGCATTTCAGGAGGGTTTTACTCGCTTGACCCACAATGTGCCTAGGACTTCCCAAATTTCTGCCTTTATAAACTTCCTGTAAATTCCAAATGAATAACTTCCAGTTCGTGATGATTTCTGGCCTTATGACAGTTTCGGCTTCATCGCTTTCCAATGTTCTGCGGCCTCAAGATGATTGGGGTTATACGACACCCGAAAACAAAGGGAGAGGGGGAAAAAAGAGGCAGTTTCAAGATATGCCTGAGATCCTAACAATACAAAAGGTACCAAGGCCTTTTATGGATATGCCCATATCTAACGACGCACAAAGGGCACCGAGGTCTTGTCGAGTGACCTACTCCCTTACGAACCAGTTTCCCTGTGTCCAAAACCTTTTAACGACATGCTTAGGTCAACAAACAGTTTTCGGACTTATTCAGGTCCATGAGCCACAACTTCACCACACACACGAGGGTTTCTCAGGATTACCCACAACTCCGTAACAGTTTAAAGACATGCTAAGGTCCTAGACAGTTTAAGGACTTATCAAGGTCCACAAGACTACTGGTTCGAACGGCATGACTCCACCTGTCTAGCAGTTTAACTGACTTGCTGAGGTCCCAAGCCTTTCCTGTTTCTTTTAAAATGTTTTTTCCAAGTATGACATGGAATCCTGAAAAGAATGAGGACTCCACTGTGTACGTTTTCTTCTACACCCAAAGACCAGTAAAGTAGTCTTGAGCAAGTGTTACGTTCTCGGTCTCCAACTCCCAGACTGTGACAGGGTCCTGGTGTTTGGGCCGGTGACTCCAACTTTGGTACGATAAGGCTTCTGATCATAACCCTAAAGTGGGGGCTGGCTTGCTGCTATGGTCGATGATGATGAAGAATGAATGACAGCAAATAGAAAAGAGGGACAAGCCAGGAGATCCAGAGTAGCCACTTGATTACCCTTCAATGATACAAGGTATGATATAAACAAGTGCTCAAGACTGAGGGTCTTGAGACAGAACTGCACTACTATATATACGGGTCCCAGATGCGCACGGACCAAGTCCAGGGCAGAGGGAATATCTAAATAAGGGAATTGGGCATAGGGTGTACTTACTAAGAGTATGACCAAACGGGCCATGCAGAAGGGGAATGTATCAACATGAGGAGGTGGGAGAATGGAAGGGAAGGGATCTAAATATAAATAGAAGTCAGGGTCAACAGAGATTAAACCATACCCTCAACCATGAGGCCAAGGAGATCCCATCTAGAGATCTGCCATGATCAGATCTGACCCTCTTCTGGATCGAGATCAGATTCATTGGAGATCCGATCGGGAGATGCATCTATCATCTGAGATACTAGATCCAACCATAAGTGTAACCCCAACCATGCGAATAGAATATTAAATAAAGTACTCAACCATAACCTAGAGTTTGTCTTGTTTTGGCAATGAAGTCCCATGGTCACGTGCTTGTCAGGTGACTGCACGATAGCATTTGTAACACTCCTGGCCAGGGCAGTCACACCTTACCTTTGCCTCTATATAGGCAAGGTATGATGTCAACTTGCCTAAGCCCACCTTGCACTTTAGCCCCTGGTTGTTGTACCTCTAGCACCCTGGTCTCTTTTCTGCTCTGCTCTTGCCCTTGCTGCTACTTGACTCTACCTGGGCTTGGCAAAGTTCCTTCACCTAAACCAGGTCTGAGTGCTGGGCCTTGACTGCATTTCCCATACTCACCCATTTCCAGACTACCTCCACTGCCTTTCAAGCCTCCTTTGCTTTCTTTTGAGTCTTCTTCTTCTCTCTTCTTATCTTCCCTCACCACTTCTGCTTGGTGTACTTCATATTGCCAAGCTCTTCTTCATTATTGATGTGCTCCTCAAGGTACTTATCAGATCAGGTATGAATGTCAGTGAATATAGACATAATAAAAGGAACTTGTGTGGAAGTCTCTGAAGTGGTATTTATTTTTATGGGCTTCTGGCCAGCTAAACTCTGATACCCACTCTTATCACTTACTAATCAAGAGCACACACTTAATAGTCTTCAGAGATTTAGACCTTAAGAGGGGAATACTGTCATATCCTATGTCAACAGATCAACTCTGCTATGTTTCTGGTGCAACTGTCATATTTTATATCTCTGACTCAATTTCAACTCAATTCTGACCTGGCTTATGACTGGTTCTTGCATCCAGTAAGCCACTCTAGCCCTCTGACTCCCCTCCAGGCAACTCCAGCCCTCTTTCACCATTCCATTCCATTCCAGCTATGCATGTACACTTCCTGCCCTTCTGTCAATATACACTTTCCTGGCCTCTGCTCCTGCTCTACTCTATTCTGTTTCTAGTTCCATCTCTGTTCCAGTTAATTACTACCATAGTTTCACTTCACCTTCTCCAGACCACTCCAATATAACTCTGTTAATAGTCCTGCTTTCAGTTACTGTCACTGTTCCTGTTTCCATTCCTGTTTCTGTTTTCCCTCACTTCTTCTTGTTATCTTCAGTTTTAGTCTGACATGATTGGACATTGTCTCCCCTGATATCTCCATTTGTTTCCTAGATATTTAGACATCTGCTTTGCTTCTGAGTTTGCATCTGTTTCACTTTACTACACTCTTAAATAGTTCTGCCTCTCTGAGGTATAAATACTGTAGTTCTGTATCTTGTATCTCAGTACAAATATCAATATAAACACCCCTTGTCATTATCCTCACTCTGCCTGAGCCCTTAGGCTCACTATAACCCTCTGGGTTATCCTGGAGCACCTCTGGGGCCAAGTGATATCTTTGGGGAAATTGTAAGGTTCCACCCTTATAACTAGGCTTGACTCTCCTTATCTTGCCTATTCCTCTTGTTGGGCATTGAGACTGCTCTCTCTCACACCTCTGACATCTATGTAAATCAGGACACCAGAAAGTGCAAGGGTATACCACATAAGGTAAAGCTAAGTCCCATCTGATCAATGAAATCCTTCCCAAACCCCTTCAAAAGTCTCTGGACATCTCTGGAGTTTCTGAAATATGACCTTCCCTCAGATTCATACACCATCAAGGCACTAGAACCTAACATTCATTCTCTAGCCTTAAGGGTTTCATTTAATGGGTATATGTTTTAACAGCAACTCTGATTGCTTTTATGCTATAAGCTATATATTTTCTGATTCCATTTACCTGTGTCCCTTTCTACCTATTGTTAATTACAACTTTACATATGTTAACTCTGTACCATTCTGATACAACTCCATAGTTACTCTGATCTCACTTTCTGTTTCTATTCCTTTCTTTCTCACTTCTTCCTGTTATTATTTAGTTTCAGTTTGACATTATTTGACATTGTCTTCCCTGACATCTCCATTCATATCCAGGATGCATTGGCATCTGCTTCACTTATAAGACAACTTCTTTCATATCTCTGTTCCTTTTTTAGATAATCTGCTTCTCCAAGATATAAGTACAGTATCTCTGTATCTTGCACTGCAGTTTGAATATTGACTATAACATGATATTATAATTATCCTCAACCCCCTTTTGCTCTATGACTTGATATTGTATTCTACTCTAAGTCTCACAACTTGACATTATATTCCTTGGTGAAAAGTTCTATAACTTATCCCAGACCTCCAACTCCTTCTGATCCCTCCATAAATTGGGGCACCTGGTACTAGCATAAGGGTGCACCACATATAGTGAAGCCAAGCCCCATCCACTCTGGAGTTATTTGGAGTATCTCTGAAGTAGGTCACAGTTTTATAACAGACACAGCAAGTTACTCTTGTATGGACACAGGCTGGAAATTGTGCAGGTTGATACAGGCATATTTACTATCCCCCTTTTTGGAATAGATGTCTCATTATCTAGTCAAGGCATTAGGCTTAGCATCTAAACATTCTGGATGAAAACAGATGATTAGATGAAACTGAGAAAGAAATTCCAACCACCAGGTATTATAATGTACTTTTTCAATTTTTACTTTTTTAGCATTTTCCTCTCACTATTGTAGCTTTTCACATTGTCATGTCATGTGACTTTTCACATATTTCACATCTTCACATTTCACACCTTTACCTTTTCATTATTTCACTTCTTCACATGTCACAGGTCTAGAGCAATCTAGACTCTCATGTCATGCCTCATTGTTTCCTGTTGTATTTCTAGGTCCCCACTTCTTTTCTGCTATTGGTTGGATTACTATACAATACTTTAGAGCCAGCACCATTTACATGGTCTGTGTGCATCCTATAGCACTATAAAAGGAGGTCAGCTCAAGCCTGGATTTTCCCAGTCTTGCACACTTGAACCTTCTAGTTTTACAAGTCCCTTGGCTCTTATTTCTTTTTCTTTACTTTGCCTAGTTCTTGTGTTTCTAGTTCAAAGGCTCTACCCAGGAATCAGTCAGCACTCTCCAAGGCTAGGAATTTGAGAATTTTAGATCAATGCATTAGTTTGTTGCATTTTACCAGGCCTGCTGGCAAGTCAAAAGCTTGAATATAGTGAAGTATTCCAGATAATTATAATCAGTGACAATGTTGACTAGAGTATCAGAACCTTCAAAGTAGTGATGCCATGTCTTAAATATAGTAAAGATGGCAAGAAGCTTCTTGTTGTGAGTGTTATAGTTGAGTTCTGGTGCAGTGAGCATATGTGAATAGAAAGCAATAGGGTAAACTTCATTATCTAAATACCAGAGTAAAAGAATATCAGTGATCACATAGTCCAAAGTGTCAGTCTCAATGATGAGAGAAGCATCAGAAATCCAATGAGTTGGAATAGAAGCAGAAGTGAATGCTTTCTTGAGGCACCAAAAGGCAGCACAATAGAAAGTGTCAAATTTCCAACAAGTGAACTTGCAGATAAGACAAGTCAGGGAAATGATGATGTCAGAGTAATCTTGGATAAAGCAACAGTAGAAGTTAGTGAAACTGAGAAAAAACTAAATGTTGCAAAATTTATGAGGCTTAGGCCAATCCAGGATGATTTGAATCTTTTCAAGGGACATGGTAAGCCCTGATAAAGAGAACTGGTAACTGAGATATTTAGTGGAATCAGTATGAAATTCCCATTTCTCAGGTTTGGCTTAAAGGCCATGTTTTCAGAGGTGGTGGAGGACTTTGTGGACATGCTCAGTATGAGAAGTCTGGTTAGCAGAGAAAATAAGAATATTATCCAAGTAGATGATAACAGAGACATTAAGGAGATCAGCAAAAATGGAGTTAACAAATCACTGAAATGCTGCAGGAGCATTGGTGAGGCTGAATGGCATTACCAACCACTTATAGGAGCTATAGCATGTGTGGAAAGAAGTCTTCCATTTGTCACCCTCAGCAATATGAATCAGATGGTAAGTATGTCTAAGATTGAGCTTGGTATAGTTAGTTGCATGGCTTGGAGCATCTAGGAGATTAGAGATGCATGGAAGAGGGTAGCAGTCTTTCTTCATGATCTTATTGAGTTTTCAAAAGTCTACACAGAGCCAGAGGAAGCTATCTTACTTCCAGATGAAGAGGACTGGCACAGTGTGAGTGAAGAAGGAAGGGCAAATGAATACCATAAAGAGATGTTTATCTAAAAAGGCTTTGAGGATATCAAGCTCCAAGGGCAAGAGGGAATATATGGTGCCAATAGGCAGAGAGGTACCTTCTTCTAGGTTGATATTCAGGTTGAACTTACAATGGGGAGCAAGGGTAAAAGCCTTACTTTTGCTAAACACATTGGTAAAGTTATGATAGTTCAAAGGGACACCAGAAAGATTGACTGGGAAATGGGTAATGGAGGCAGAGCAGAGATTACTCTGGGGAACTGAGCTGCAGATAGAATGGAACTGAGCTGTCAAGGCTGCAGGCAAATGCAAAAGCTGATGAGCTAAGAAGCTTAATTGACAGAGATCTGGGATCTATTATATCCCATGCTGACAGGTTAACTCTGCTACATCTCCAGTGCAACTCTGGTTGCCTTCATGCTTTAAGCTGCATAATTCTTAGTTTCCATTATCTCCATCTTTTTCTACCTAATGATTGATTATAACTTTACCTATGCTAACTTCATGCCAGTTCAATATAACTCCATAGTTCCTCTGATTTTATTTTCTGTTCCTGTTCCTTTTTGCCTTGCTTTTTCCTATTGTCATTTAGTTTCCAGTTTGACATTATTTGACATTGTCTCCTTTCACATCTCCATTCATATCCAGGATACATTGGCACCTGCTTTACTTATGAGACAACTTCTTTCATATCTCCATTCCCTTCTTAGCTAATCTGCCTCTCTAAGATATAAGTACTATAGCTCTGTATCTTGTACTTTAGTTTGAATATTGACCATAACATGATGTTATGATTTCCTTAGACACCCTCCTGCCTCACAACTTGATATCATACCCCACACTAAGTCCCATGACTTACTTCATGACTTGACATTGTATCTGTTGTTGGAAAAAGCCCTATGGCCTATCCTGGACCTCCAATAGTTTCCAACCTCTCCATAAATTGGGGCACCTGGTACTAGCATAAGGGTGCACCACATAAGGTGAAGCCAAGCTCCATCCACTCCAGAGTTATCCAGAGTACCCCCAGAGTACATTGCAATTTTATAACAGTATATTCAAACTCCCACTTATGCTGGTACTGCTATCATGTCTATCCATGTAACTAGAGCTTGCTCTCATGCTGTCCTTGATCAGTTCAAGAGTTTCTCTGCCTGCTGCACCTTAGGCTTGGTCTTACAGGCTCCTGCTCCCTCCCACTCATCTATACCTAGTGCTCCAGTTGATAAAGCCCCTGATAGTTCCAAGGTTCCCCAACCTTCCCACACCCCTGACAACTGTAGTGCCCAGCCAGGAGTACCAGATAAACCTAGAAATGATCCCTCTGATAGATATTCCGATATTCCAGAGGATAACCCCAAATCTTTCCTAGACCTGGAATCTATTCCCATTCACCATGATACTATCACTGATCTCACTAGTGCCATTCATGGATTAGCTTTCTCTTCCTGTCATACTCCTGAAACATTGCTGCATACCAAAGTACATAAATTAAACCAGTTCAATGGAACTAACCTCTGGAAGCTTTATGTTTTTCTGGTGCAATATGAATTAAACTTCCAGGATCATCCCAAAGCCTTTGCCAATAACTGAGCCAAGGTCACTTATGCTCAGTCCTACCTTAAGGGCATGGCATTGGAATGGTTTAAGTCTAACCTCCTTCTTACTGAAGACCCTAACCTCTGTCCCTTGTAAATGGACAATTATAAGGAGTTTGTTCAGGAACTCCAGACCAACTTTGGACCCCATGACCCAGTCAGAGATGCAGAGCACCAGCTAGACCAGTTGACTATAAAGGATGGTCAATAAATCAACAAATATGTAGTTGAGTTTAACAGAATTGCATCTTAAGTCTGCGATTATGAAGAAGGTACCCTCTGCCACTACTTCTATAATGGTCTCCCAGACTGCATCAAAGATGACCTTTCCCACATCAGCAAGCCCCTGACCCTCATTGAGCTGCACTAGCTGGCTCAGACCATTGACACTTATTACTGGGAGTGCAAATCTGAAATTAGCTGACAAGGAAAGTTGTCTTACCTGTCCAAATCATCTGATAAACCCTCCATACCCTCTGCTTTAACCTCTGGCTCTAATGAATCAAGGAACAAGTCAGCTATTTCCTCTGGCTTCTCCAAGTTGTCTGCTCCCCAGAAGCAGGACTTATTATCCAAGCTTGGTAAGGACAATAAGTACACTGCTGAAAAATGCAAGTGTAAACTGGAGAATTACCTCTGTTTGTTCTGTGGTATTATGGAGCATATAGCAAAGGACTGCCCAAAGTCTTCCTCCAAGATGGCCAAAGCTTGCACTGCCAAGACCTCCACTCTGGAAACCAAACTAGAGGCCTCTGTCTCACAAGCAAAAAAATAATCTGCAGCCTCCATGACTCTGCATGGGCTGGAGGTTGCATTGATCCTTCCCATGCTTTACTGGAGGTTAGACTTAATGCATCCATTTTTTTAGATAGTGCTTTACTTATGCCTCTTGTTACCCTTATCTCACACAAAATTCCTTCATTTTCCACCCTAATTGACTCTGGTTCTTTAGATTGCTTTGTAGACACCAAGTTAGTTAGTACCTACAACCTTCTGACTTATTCCATTACTTTATTGCAGCTCTGACTTTTGGATGGCTCTTTCAATTCTATGATTACAAATGCCATTGATCTTTCTGTTTGTTTCAAAACTGGTGATATTACTCCAATGACATTTTATGTTACTCTGTTAAATGAATCTAGTTCTCTCATTCTGGGACACAACTGGCTTGCCCACCACAATCCATTGATTAACTTGGTATCAAGTCATATCTTATTCTCATTATCTGAACCAAACATGCCAACATCCCCAAGCTCTCCTCTGTAGCTTCTGGTCTCTCCAACCCAAGCTGAATCTAAACCTGATTCACTGTGTTTCCCTGACCCCAACCCTCTGTTAATCAAGCTACTTAGCTTATTAGCATTCACACATGCCTATAGCCTTGATGGCTTAGTCCCATTCTGCCTGCAACTCTGATCCCTGGAGAGTCATCTCTATTTTGCTTCCATTGTCCCTTCTCCAGTTAACCTTTCTGATGTTTCTTAGGAATACCACAACTTTGCTGATGTGTTTAGCAAAAGCAAGGCATCTACTCTTGCTTCCCACTGCAAGTTTGACATGAAGATCAATCTGGAAGAAGGCACCTCATAATCTATTGTTACAAATGAACAGTTTGGATGCACAAGAGTCACATGACAAGTACATGACCATGAGACTCCTATGCCATATTGAGCCAAACCCTAGGCTATGGTTAGTTTTATTCAGAGTATACCTTGACTAAAGGATTAGCACAGGATTAGCAGCAGATCTCAGATGATGGTATCTCCTGATCTAATCTAGATGACATCGGATCTTGGATCTTAGATTTAGATCTTGATTAATGGATCTGATCTGTGGCAGAGATCCAAATGAGATCTCCTCAGCCTCAAGGCTAAGGTGTTGTCTTCATATTCATTGACCCTGCAGTCTTCCCTTCCATTCTATTACTTCTCTTCCATTTAGTCTCTTGATATGCATGGCCATTTAGTCATACCCTTTACCCTTGCCCTATGCCCAGTTTCCATATTAGTATTTATCCCAGCTAGACTTGGTGGTCTGTGCATCACTCTAAATAGTATAAATAGGCTGTTCATGTAGCTCTTAGCTTTCCAGCTTTAAGCACTTGTTTGTTTAGCCATCTAGGCATTTCAATAGACAAGCTAGTGTTTAAACTTTGCTCCTCAGGCTTAGCTACCCTGAGTATTCCCTCCTCTTAAAGTCCTGCACTATATCTAGGGTTAGACATTTATCATCTACCCTTTTATTCTTTCAATCGACACTAACATTGATACTAGCACAACCCCAAAGTCACTGGGATTAGGGTTTATCCTCTTCTTATACCAAGTCCGACACTAAGGACCATAACATCTATTGGTACCATCTATTCCCTGTCACCCCCTGAGCTTGAAGCACTCAGGACCTTCCTAGATGAACATCTTGCTACCAGCTTCATCTGACCCTCTGCATTCACTTATGCTGCCCCTGTCCTCTTTATCTGAAAGAAGAATGGATTCCTCTGATTGTGTGTAGATTTCCAAGGACTCAACAAGATCACAATGAAAAATCACTACCCTCTTTCATGTATCTCTGATCTCCTTGATATTCTGAGCTGCACAACTATCTATACCAAGCTTGACCTTAGACATGCTTATCATTTAGTCCACATTGTTAAGGATAACAAGTGGAAAACCTCCTTCTGTATGTGTTATGGCTAATATGAGTGGCTTGTTATGCCATTTGGGCTCACCAATGCCCCTGTGGCTTTCCAGCAGTTTGTTAATTCTATTTTCACTGATTTTCTTGATATTTTGGTGATTGTTTATTTGAATGACATTCTAATTTTCTTCACTGACCAGACATCTTATACCAAGCATGTCCAAGAAGTCCTCTGCTGCCTCCAGAAACATGGCCTCTTTACCAAATCTGAGAAATGTGAATTCTATATCAATTCCACTGAGTATCTTGGATACCAGCTCTCTTCTTCAGGGCTCACTATGTTCCCTGAAAAGGTTCAATCCATTCTGGATTGGTTCAAGCCTCACAAAGTTCAAGATATCCAGTCTTTTCTTGATTTTGCTAATTTCTATTGCTATTTCATCTGGGGCTACTTTGGCATTATTGTTCTCCTGACTCACCTCATCTGCAAGTCTGCTCATTGGAATTTTGACACTTCTTGTCATGCTGCTTTCCAGCACCTCAAGGATGCTTTTACTTCTGCTCCTATTCTGACCCATTGGGTTCCCAATGCTCCCCTCATCATTGAGACTGATGCCTTAGACTATTTGATCACTGAAATCCTCTTACTCTGGTGCCTGGATAATGAGGTCCACCCTGTTGCTTTCTATTTATGTATGTTTACTGCACCAGAACTCAACTATGACACCCATGATAAGGAGGTCCTTACTATTTTTACTGCATTCAAGACCTGGCATCATTACCTTAGAGATTCCAGTTCTCCAGTGGATGTTATCACTGATCACAAGAATCTGGAATACTTTACTACATCTAAACTTCTGACCTGCCAGCAAGCCTGGTGGTTGGAGTTTCTCTCTCAGTTTCATCTGATCATCTGTTTTTGCCCTGGTTATTTAGGTGCTAAACCTGACACTTTAACTAGATGATGGGACATCTATTCCAGAGAGGGGAATAGTGACTATGCCCTTGTCAATTCACATAACTTCCAGCCAGTGTTCATGCAGAAGCAACTTGCTATGTTCCTCCAGGCTTTCTCCCTAACATTTCCAGTCTTCTGGTCTGCATTTCTCTTTGACATTGAAATCCTCCATTGTGACATCCTCTTGGCACTTCCTTCTGATTCCACTGCCTCTATCCACTTGTCTGGCACCCTCTCATCTGAGTCTTGTTGGTCTAGAGACTCAGAAGGCTTCTTGCATCTGGACAACCACATTTATATCCCCAACACCTCTGACCTCCACCTCCAGGTTCTTCACTACAAGCATGACCACCCCTTATCTGGACACTTTGGTCAGAATTAGACACTAGAGCTCATCCACTGAGAATATACCTTGCCTGATATTTGAGCATTTGTTAAAGAGTATGTTTCTTCATGTATAGCTTGCACCCATGCCAAGGTACCCCATCACAAACCCTATGGTTTCCTCAAGCAGCTCCCCATTCCAGATAAGCCATGGAATTCCATCTCTATGGATTTCATCAAACAGCTTCTGACTTCCTCTGGTTACTCCACCATTCTCATCATTGTAGATTATCTATTGAAGCAGTGCATCTTCATTTCTACAGATGACAAGGTGACCTCCCCAGAGCTTGCTAAACTCTTCTTACTCCATGTTTTCTCCAAACATGGAGTTTCCTTCTATATTACCTCTGATTGAGGTTCTGAGTTTGTTTTCCATTTCTTCCATTCCCTGGGTTAAGCCCTCAATATCCACCTCCACTTTACCTTTGGGTATCATCCAGAGGGTGACAGTCAAACTAAGTGAATGAACCAAACCCTGGAGCAGTATCTATGCATTTATTGCAACTATCAGCAGAATAACTGGTCCAAACTCCTGCCCTTCATGGAGTTTGCTTATAACAATGCCTCTAATGCTATCACAGGTGTTTTTCCTTTCTTCACTAACAAGGGCTACCATCTGAATATCTCCATGCATCTGAAACATGATCTCACCTCTACCCAAGCTCAAGAATATGCCATTGACCTCAACTCTCTTTGCACCTTCCTTCATGAAGAAATAGCTGCTTGCCAAGTCAGATACCAAGAACTCACAGATGCCCAACAATCTCCAGCACCAGACTTTAAGGCAGGTGACCAGATATTTATCAAGGCTAAGTACTTCAGGATTACTTGGCCATTCAGGAAACTTGCTGAAAAGAACTTAGGTCCTTATCTCATTATTGCTCAGGCAGGCTTGCTGTCCTTTATACTTTACCTTTCAAAGAATATGAAGTCCATTTATCTGGTCTTCCATGTCTCTCAACTTAAACCCTCTGTCCTCAATGTGATCCCTGATTGTGTGCAACCACCTCCACCTCCAGTCAAGGTTGATAATGAACTGGAATTTAAGATCACCAAAATTCTAGACTCAAAGATAGATTGTAGGCAAAGGAACTGCAAATTACTATATTTGGTTAAGTGGTTAGGTTATAAGGATACTGATGAGAAGACCTTGTGGCTCCTTGCCACTGAATTAGATCATGCTTCAGAGATTGTTGTGGAGTTTCATCTCCATTATCTGGACAAAACCAGGCCATTACAATGGGCCAATTGAGTAGTGGATCTTGCAATAAGTTACACAACCTCCTTGGCTTCATTGTCTACTACAGAAATCCCACCAACCTCTGCACAAAGTTCCAATAGCTCTGCTGCCACCTTGTTAACCTTCCTGTTCTTACTCTCTGAACTCCTGGCTTCCCCAGTTTCCACCACCCAAGCAGCTGGTTCTTGTGCTTTGCCTCCTGCCATATCTTCCCACCCACCTTCCTTATCAATGCCTTCATCAGGTGACAGCTCTTGGCCATCTGCCAAAGGCCCTTCTCTGCCTTCTTGGAGTTTGCCCTGCTTCTGGGCACCCCTTTCTCTTCCACCTTCCATCTCCATTACCTCTCCAGCTTCTCCTGGCCAGGGTGATCACACCTCACCTTTGCCTTTATACAGGCAAGGCATGACATCAACTTACCTGGGCCCACCTTGCACTCCAGCCCCCAGTTGTTGCACCTCCAGCACCCTGTTCCCTTTTCTGCCTTCCTCTTGCCATTGCCACTACTCAACTCCATCTGGGCTTGCTGAATTTCCTCCACCTAAACCAGGTTTGAATGCTAGGCCCTGACCACCTTTCTAGTACTCACCCATTTCTGGACTGCCTCCACTGACTTCCATGCCTCCTCTGCTTTCTTTCAAGCCTTCTTCCTCACTTTCCCTCACCACTTCTGCTCAGTGTACTTTGCATCACCAAGCTTCTCTTCATCTTTGATGTGCTTCTCAAGGTGCTTATTAGACCAGGTGTGAATGTCAGTGAATAAAAACATGATGAAAGTAACTTGTGTGAAAGTTCTGGGGTGGTATTCACTTTTATGGGTTTCTGGCCAGCCAAACCTTAATGCCCACTCTGCTCACTTATTAATTGAGAGCATGTGCTTAACAGCATTCAGGGGTTCAGGCCTTAAGAGGGGAATACTGTCATATTTCATGCTGATGGGTTAACTCTGCTATGTCTCTGGTGCAACTCTGGTTGCCTTCACACTTTAAGCTGTGTAATTCTTAGTTCCCATTACCTCTGTCTTTTTCTACCTAATGATTGATTATAACTTTACCTATGCTAATTCCATGCCAGTCTGATACAACTCCATAGTTCCTTCAATCTCACTTCCTGTTCCTGTTCCTTTCTGCCTTGCTTCTCCCTGTCATCATTTAGTTTCCAGTTTGACATTATTTGACATTGTCTTCTCTCACATCTCCATTTATATCCAGGATGCATTGGCCCCTGCTTTACTTATGAGACAACTTCTTTCATATCTCCATTTCCTCCTTAGCTAATCTACCTCTCTGAGATATAAGTACTGTAGCTCTGTATCTTGTACTTCAGTTTTAATATCAACCATAACATGACATTATAATCCCCTTAGACCCTCTCCTGCCTCACAACTTACTCCACAACTTGATATCATACCTTTTGTTGAAAAAAGCCCTACAGCCTATTCCAGACCTCCAATAGTTTCTGACCTCTCCATAAATTGGGGCACCTGGTACTAGCATAAGGGCACATCACATAAGGTGAAACCAAGTCCTATCTACTCTGGAGTATGTCACAATTTTATAACAGGGTCAGAGAAACATGGTGAATTGGGTTCAGAGTCAGCACAGGTTGGGAAAACTGGGAGCTGCAGAGGGGAGCTTGGGAATATTGACATGTTTGGTTCAGATGATCAGAACAAGATATAACTTGATATCCAGTTAATTAACAGATTATAGCAGGCAAGCCAGTTGTGTTCTAAAACAAGAGAACTAGATCCATCAACAGAGTGACATAAAATGTCATTGGAATGATAACACCAGTTTCAAAACAAACAGAAAGATCAATGGCATTGGTAACCATAGAATTAGAAGTGCCATCAAAAAGTTGGAGCTACAACAGAGTAATGAAATAGGTTGGAAGATTATAGGTTTTGACTAACTTGGTGTCTATGAAGTAATCTGAAGAACCAGAGTCAATTAGGGCTGGAAATGGAGGAATGTTGTAAGAGACAAGGGTAACAAGAGGCATAAGTGAAACATTATCTAAAAGAGCAGATATGTTGAGTCTGATCTTCTAAGGGGTATAGGAAAGATCAATGCAACCTCCAGCCCATGCAGAGTCATGAAGGCTGTTGTGTGTGATATTGGACATTTTACAGATGAGCGATAAACCCTAGACAAGGGCTACAATGTCGGTGTTAATGTGGTGAGAGTAAAACAAAGATATATAAGTGAACACTGTACTAGATAATACAAGTGCTCAAGACTTGGGCTTGAAACATGCTAATGCTACAGTATTTATACTATACAGAAAGATGCATGTACCAGAACCCTGATAGGAATATTCCCATAGACCCTGAGGCACCATCAAATGGAATAGAAGCACCCATGAAAATAGCCAATGGCTAAAAAGAAGCAGGGCTTCTAAAATGGAAGAACAACAGAAATGAAGAACAGGTGTAAGACATGAGGCTAACCCTATGCCCTGGGTCTAGACCAGTCATGTGACCCATCATGTGACCTGATAAGATAAAAGATTAGATAACCACATGGAAAGATAAGATAAAGTCATGTGATTGAAAAATGAAAAAAATGCGGACTATAACAGAGGCTGTGGACTATTTTTTTGCCTCTGAGACAGAGGCCTCCAGTTTGGCTTCCAGAGTGGAAGTCTTGGTGGCACAAGCTTTGGCTGCCTTGGAGGTGGCTCTGGGGCAGTTCTTTGCTATGTGCCCAGTGGTTCCACAGAACATGCAGAGATAATTCTTGAAGCAATTCTTGTATTCTTTGTTAGTGAGTTTACCATTCTTACCAAGTTTGGACAATAAATCCTGCTTCTGAAGGGCAGACAACTTGGAGAAGCCAAGAAAACTGGCTGACTTGTTTTTCAACTCCTTGAGACTGGAGATCAAAGCAAAAAAAGTGAAGGAAGCAGAGTGTTTGTTAAATGATTTAGACAGATGGGACAACTTCCCTTGGCAACTAATTTCTGACTTACACTCCCAATAACAAGTGTTAAGGGTCTAAGCAAGCTGTCAAAGTTTATTAAGGGTCAGGGGCTTGCCAATGCAGAAAAGGTCATTTTTGATGCAATCTGGTAGGCTATTATAGAAGTAATGATGGAGAGTACCTTCTTTGTAACCCCAAACTTGTAAAGTGTTTCTGTTAAATTCCACAATATATTTACTAATTCACTGACAATTGTTTATAGCCAACTGGTCCAACTGATGCTCCACATCTCTGACTGGATTATGAGGTCTAAAGTTAGTCCAGAGCTTCTGGATAAACTTCTTATAATTGTCCATCCAAAGAGAACAAAGATCAGGATCCTCTATAAGCAGGAGGTTGGGTTCAAACCACTCTAATGCCATGTCCTTGAGATAAGACTGGGCATAGGTGACTTTTGTGCAGTTGGTAGCAAAAGCTTTGGAATAGTCTTGAAAGTTTAACTTGCATTGAACAAGAAAAATGTAAAGCTTCCAGGGATCTGTTCTATCAAACTGGTCTGGTTCCCTAACCTTTGTGCATTGCAAGGTCTTATGTGTCTTGTAAGATGAGTGGGTGAGGCCTTGAATGGCACTAGCAAGGTTAGTGAGAGTATTACAGGAAATAAACTCATAATCTAGGAATAGGTCAAGATCTTTCTTCAAAATATCAGAGTTACTGAGAGAATTATCTCCAGGGTCATCTGGTAATCCTGAGGGAATACCACAATTAGAAGAAGTTTGTGGAGAAGAAAGGACTTCTGAGTTATCCTGGACTTCTTTAATATGAGCTATAGAAATAGGGGAGTGTGGGGGAGCAGGGGCCTGTAAAGCAGAACTTGGGGTGTATTGGGCAGAAAAGCTACTAAACTGATTGATGATTGTGCAAGAGTAAGGTCTAGTGACACAAATAGACATAATAGCAGTATAAGCACAAGTGGGAGTTTGAATATACTATTATAACTGTGACATACTCTGGGGGTTCTTCAGGAACTCTGAAGGGAATGGAGCTTGGCTTTACCATGTGTGATGTGCCCTTATGCTAGTACTAGATGCCCCAATTTGTGAAGGGGTTAAAGATGGGTCAGAGAATCAGAGGGAGTGCAAGACTCAGAGTGGGAGTATAATGTCAAGTCATGGGTCAGTGTTATGTTAGGCCTGGATAGGGACTAGCATAGACCTTGCTGGCAAGGAACAAGAGAGACTCTACCAAAGGTAAATCTTATTAAAAAATGGATAGGCAACAAATGAAGTATTGTGCCTTAAAATACCAGCACAAATGCAGGGCTGTGCCAAAGTTGGATGCTAGGATAACTGATGCTTTAGACTGGAGGCTGCCAGGACAGAACAAGAATATATTCCAGGTACTAGGTACAAGAACAGGAGTATGTGAGGAATTGCAAGGTAGAAGTAGCATAGAAAGAGAGAAAACAAGAAGTATGCTACTTTATAGTACAACAAATAGAGTTCAAGCAGTGATAGCTATCATAATCATGCTGATGAATGATGAGTAAACTATCTGTGTGGAGATGGATGGAAAGTAATGGAACAATTATAAGTCAGCTAATTAGAGATAGAATACTCAGGCAAAGGGTGTAACAAAAGAGTGGCCTAGGCTGGGCTAGAGTATGAGAAGAGTGGAAATCTATTGTAGAAAGTGAACAAGAAAGCACTCAAGATGCATGAAAAGCAGAAGCTAAGATAAAAGCAAAGAAAAAAGAGAAAAGAAATGGGGAAGATATAACATTATCTCCCTGCTAGGGGTAAAGGACCTGTTAAATCCCTAAAACATGTCATAGAAGGGACTGGGGGAACCAGTGATGTTGGCCCAGCCAACTTCATTAATAATATCCTCACAGAAGTTATTATTAGTATAATACAAAGGTAAAAAGGATGATAGAGTTATGAAAGGGCAGTGGTAAGACCCTTGGAAGTGGCAGAAGTTGTGAGAGCATCAGGAGAAGTGGGAGGACCCCTGTGAGAAGGTGCAGGAGGAGCCACAGGAGAAGGAAAATGGTGAGAAGGAGATAAGGGAGTTAGTGATATAATGCTAAGCTGTGCAGTTAGTTTGAGTATGGCCAGGTTGCCAGCAGAGGCAGTATGGGCACTGGTAGGATGGGCAATTGACTTGGATGTGCCCCAGGCAGTGACAGTAAAAGCAGAACTCATGAAAGCAAGGATATAAGAAGAAAAGGCAGTTATTGCCATGTAAACCTGTTTACCAGGCTTTAGCACATTTAAGCACAGCAAGTTTATCATTATTGAGAGAGTCGGAGGAGGCTGAAGGTAACATGCA
>JBBPKN010001181.1:0-20152 GCA_038089275.1 Pulveroboletus cf. rosaemariae | reverse complement strand
TCACAAATGCTTCTCTTCCATTTGATGGTGCCTCAGGGTCTGTGGGAGTATTCCCATCAGGGTCCTGGTCCATGCACATTTCTCTATAGTATAAATACTATAGCCTTAGCACATCTCAAGTTCCAGTTTTGAGCACTTGTATTCTTTACTGCAGGTGGCCTCACTAGTGGCTTTTTTTTATATCATCACTATCATCTCTTGTTTTGCCCTTGTTTGGGTTTGTTTGTCTCTTTGCTTTTCAATTGACATTGACAACATAACACTTGCTCAAGACTTCTTACCAGTCAAGGGTGCTTATCATAGAAAAAACACTTGTATAAAGAAAGGATATGCTTGGGGGCACAAGGAGAAATTAGCTGAGTTTGTTGTGGAAGCTATTGTGGGTTTCAGTAACAATTAATCAGGAAGAGAGTGTTACAGTGTTGATTTTTGGAGTAACCAGTTCTAACCCTAAATGGTCTGCCTTGATAAGGTATGTTAATTTTGTTGTTGGATTCAGATTGAATAGAATAGGAACAATGTAGAGGACTCAGGTTAGCAAGGCCTGAGGAGCCATCTCACTAGTTAGGAAGAAAGAGACTGTATTGAAGAAGATACAGTTTTGGTATAAAAATAACAGGTAATTAAGGCTGGGGAGCCTTAACCAAGGAAGGGCATAGGGTGAGGGTAAAGGGTTATGACCAATGGGCCATGTGGATAATGTTATAATGCACTTTTTCAATTTTACTCTTTTTGGACTTATTATCTTACTACTGTAGCTCTTCACATTGTCATATCACATGACCCTTTCACAGCTTCACCTCTTCACCATTTCACCCTGTCACATTTCACACCTTCACATGGCACAAGTCTAGAGTAATCTAGACTCTGATGCCACACCTTATGTTTGCCTTATGTAGTTCTAGGTCTCTGCTCTCTTATTGCTATTGAATGGCTTACTGTACAATACTTTAGGGCCAGCACCATTTACATGGTCTGTGCACCATATATAGCAATATAAAAGGAGGTCAGCTCAAGCCTGGGTTTTTCCAGTCTTGTGCACTTGAACCTTTATTGTTCTTGTTCCTCTTGGCTCTTACCTATTTGCATTTTGCCTAGTTTAGAGTCACTAGCATAAAAGCTCTACCCAGGACTTAGGATCAGCACATATCAAGGCTAGGTGTAGGATTTAGGTCAATGCATTTCTAGTTGCATTTCAGATAAGAGGTATAGAATGGAGAGGCAATGTGAAATAAAAGATAAGGGTTCAGAGTAAGTGGAGATTAAATCATACCCTCTATTATGAGGCTAAGGAGATCTCATCTAAAGATCTGCCACAGATTAGATCTAACCCTCATCTAGATTGAGATTTAGATTCATTGGAGATAAGATCAGGAGATATATCTGTTATCTGAGATACTAGATCCAACCATAAGCTGTGCCCAAATCTGAAGGGAACTCTGAATAACAACTTAATTATATTCTAGGGTTTATCCTTGTTTGGCAATAAAGTCTCATGGTCACATGCTTGTTATGTGACTCTTGTGCATCTGAATATTATGTTCATAACAGAAAGTTCTTTTAGAAAAGGTTCAATGACTTCAAATGACAAATGCTCAAGAACTTCAAGGAGAAAAGAGGACAAGACAGGAAAGTAGCAGTTATAGCTAGACTTTGCACTCTCTGTCCATTCAGGTCACTCAAAACAGTTTCTTGTCTCCCAGAAACAGTAGCAAACTGTGTTCTCCATCAGCAATCCCTCTTCCCCTACAACTGAGTTAGATTCAGTCCTCTCGTTCCACAACCCCTCCCCATCTCCAGAGCAAGGACCCCATCTATTATTCCAAAACCTGAACCCCAGGATTTTGAATATGAGTACAGATCTTGGTGATTTAATGCAACAATTGGTAGAAGGGTTTTCAAAGATGGAAGAGTTGAGTTTGAAAAAGATCTCTGATCTGGGGAAATGGAATGGTGAAAAGAAGGACTGGAGAAAGTGGTTTGTTTCCATGTTGGTCTGGCATATGGAGCAAAAGTGGAGAAATAACAGAGAACAGACTACAGCCATTCTCTCTTGGTTAGAAGGAAAAGCCACAGGATATGCACAAATCATATATGAAAAGTACATCAACAAGGAAACCAAGGTTGACAAACAAGGAGATGTTTTGAGAATAGGTGCCTGGCCAGATTATGCTGGCATTACAAGGAAGCTTCAGATCTATTTTCATATTAATAAATTAGCTCATGAAGCATTAAAGAAGCTAGAGATGTTAAGGCAAAGGGGATCAATTGATGAGTACCTACAGGAGTTTGAGATACTAAGGGTGGATGCAGGGGTCAGCAATGACCATGCATTTAAGTTAATGTACACACAAGTGCAATTTAGGATTTATCAACAGGTCTGCATGCAGGGCATGTCAGAAAACTTGCTGGAGTTTGTACAAGCAGTATGAAAAATAGGAAGATCATTTAAGTGAATGGCTGTTGAGCATTCTGCTCCAACATTCACTTCAAGATACAATGTGCCATGAGTTCCCCCTCCCTTCAACAACTTCACCCTCCAATACAATCCTCCTCCTCAATTCATAACCACTGGTATACAACCCAGAAGAGGAGCTCCCATGGATGTTGATTATCAGAGAGTAGCACAAGTCCACACTTGCTACAGTTGTGGCAAAACAGGGCACTTTGCACAAGAGTGCAGAGAAACCTTTAGTCTGGCCATATTGAGGCCTTTTAATAATTTCAGCAAGGGTCCTCAGGGACAACCACAGGTGCAGAAACAACACAGGGCATAGTATGTGCAACCAGTAAAGTTCTCAGAGTTCTCACCTCCTGATTCTAAGGGGTGGCAAACTGCTGAGCCAGTAGCTCTCAGACTGGTGTACAATATAGCCAATGCAGCTTGGTTCCAAGAAGTCCCTGCAGCATCATGGGGCACTATGAAAGAGGCTAGAGCCTACTTCCAAGACGTATTTGAGTCAGAGCAGAAGCAAAAAGAAGCTTCAGGAAAAGTTTAAGGGACTCAGCTAGGCTAGTAGTTGATATTCCAGTATATTCTTTTTTGTTTTCTTCTTCTTTTGATGTTAGTACTATGAAATGGAAAAAACTATTTCATTCCATGATGGCATCTCAATCAAGCATGGCCCCAGATAATGGGTGCTTAATTCCATTGGAAACAATTGACAGACATTTTTTTGCAATAGGAAGTGAAGAAAGAAATAATCTAGCCAAGTTATTTAATAGAAAAGAAAGAGATGAATTGAGTGTAAGTATTAAAGTAAATGGAGAAGTACAAGGAAAAGATGGGTTAAAAATGAAATCATGTGGTTTAACCTTTGCTATAGTGGATTCTGGAGCATCTGTGACTTTTATAGATCAAAAGTTCATATGGAAACATGGACTTTATGAAAAGGATCTGCCAAAAACATTAAAAGTCTACAATGCAGATGGTATCTGTCATATTCTGGACCTCCAACTGAATTCCAACCCCATTCTGACCTGGCTTACATTTGGTCTTCACATCTAGTAAGCCACTCCAGCCCTCTGACTCCCCTCCAGGCAACTCTGGCCCTCCATTACTATTCCAGTCTTCTCCAGCTATGCATGTACACTTCCTGCCCCTCAGCATTATATGCTCCCCTGGGCTTCCACTCCCACTCCACCCTATTCTGCTTCCAGTCTATCTCTGCTCCAGTTAAGTACTACTCTAGTTCCCCTTCATTATTTTTGGACTGTCCCAATATAACTCCATGACCATTCCTGGTTAGTTACCATTACCATCATTGTTACTATTCCTATTCCATTCCTGTTCCTTGTTTTCCCCTGTTTTATCCTGTCACCCTTCAGTTTCAGTCTGACATGATTGGACATTTCCTCCCTGACATCTCCATTTGTTTCCTAGATATCTAGACATCTGCTTTGCTTTTGAGTTTGCACCTGTCTCATTTCATTACACTTCTAGATAGTTCTGCCTTTCTGAGGTATAAGCACTGTAGTTCTGTATCTTGTACCTCAGTACAAATATTGACAAAAACACCAGAAAACCCTCTTGTCATTGTCCTCACTCTGCTTAAGCCCTTGGGCTCACTTTGATCCTCCAGGTTATTCTGAACTACCTCTGAGGCTACATGATATTCTAGAAGGAGTCATAAAGCCTCACCCCCATGACTAGGCTTGACTCTCCTTGTCCTGCCTGTTCCTCCTGTTGAGCATAGAGACAGCCTTATCACCCATTCCAATATCTATGTAAATCAGAACAATGGAGAAGTGCAAGGGTACACCACATAAGATAAAGCTGAGTCCCATTTGACCATTGAAACCCTTCCTAGATTCCCCCAGAGTTCTGACCTTCCTTTAGCATCAAGGGTTTCATTTAAAAAGGAACTGGTTAAAAAGTATACTTGTCTTGGTATAGGTTTTAAAGGTCTTTTTTTTTTTAGTGGGATGGAAAGTTTTAACAGTATCAAAGGCAACATAGGTAGAATTGCACACTATGTAATCATTTATATTTCAATAAATGGAAAAAATGGAAAATGACACTGTAAATGAATTAATGCATATGTTTTTTCTTTAGGAAATCTTGATTTACTTATAGAATACAATTGGTTTACAAGGCATAACCCAGACATTGACTGGGTAAACAAGGCAATTGATTTTCCAAGATGTTCAGCCAATTGCAAAACACATCTTATCTCAAAAAGAGTAACAGCAGAAGAACAGTCTCAATTGGAAAAGGAATTGCCAAAAGAACTGTGGAAGTTTATCATGGTCTTTTCATAGCATGAATCAGAACAAATGCTGACAAGAAAACCATGGAACCATGGAGTAGAGTTAAAAGAGAACTTTGTTCCAAAGAAAGGTCAAATTATTCCTCTAGCACAAGCAGAAATGGATAAAGTTAGAAGTTTTATCAACAAAGAAATAAAGAAAGGGTATATTCATTCTTCAAAATTGCCTCAAACCTCACCTGTTTTCTTTATTAGCAAGAAAGATGGAGGAAAAAGGATGGTTATCAATTATCATTATCTCAACAAATTCACCACTAAAAATAATTACCTGCTACCATTGATTTCAACACTTATCAATTGGTTAAATGATGCAGATCTATTCATCACTCTAGATTTACATTGGGGGTACAACAACATCTGTATGAAGGAAGGAGATGAGTGGAAAGGGGCATTCACCATGCCTATAGGAGCCTTCAAGCCTCTGGTAATGTATTTTGGGATGTGTATTTTGGGATATGTAATTCCCTAAGTATGTTCCAAGCTATGGTAAATGACATTTTCCATGATATGTGGGAACATGTTGTCATTTACATCAATGACATCATGATTTTTACCTAGGACAAAACAAGAGAGCAACATTTAGACATTGTTGCAGAAGTGTTAGGTCATGTTACATTTTCTCTTTTCTCCCTTTCTTTCTCTTTTCTTTCATTATAGCTTCTGCTCTTCTCATACCTTTGGTGCTTCCTTATTCACTTTCCAATATAGTTTCTGCTCTTCTCGCACTCTAGCCTTGTCTAGACCACTCTCTTGTTATGCTCTTTGCCCAGGCCTTCTATCTCTTAATCAGCTGACTCATAATTGTTCCATCTCTTTCCATTTATTTCCATACAAATATCTTACTATTCATTCATCAGCATGATTACTCATTCCATCTCTGCTTCAACTCTATTAACTGTACTATAAAGTAGCATACTTCCTGTCCTCTCTTTCTCTATGCTACTTCTACCTTGCAATTACCTCACAGTCCTTGCATCTCCACTACTCCTTGTACCTACATACTTGGAATTCATTGCTTGTGTCCTGGCACTTAACCAGAGGATCATCAGTGTCTGATCTTGGCACACCCCTGGGAGTGTAGCTGGTACCACTAAGGGACAACACTTTGTTTGTTCCCTTCCACTTGTCTTGAAGCTTACCTTTGGTTTACTTCTCCCACTTTGTCTCCAGCAAGATCTATGCCTGTTCCTACCCAGGCCTAGTGTAATAAAAGAAGTAGCATACTCTACTTGTGGCTATCATTGCTATAGTCCACTCCCACCATTCCACTCAAACAACCTTCACTGTTTGACTCTCTCTGGGGTGAGCCTTGTGCCTCTACCTCAGACCCTCTTGAATTCACTTTGGAATCTGAGAACCCCTCCTCTCCAGATTGCCCTTCCACACCAGAAGACACACTTGTGGACATCCTTGTTCCCTTCCAAGAAGAAGTACAAGAAGATCATGACCTTGCTCATGAACTCTCCTCTTCTTTACAGATCCCTTGAGCCCAGACTCCACCTTCTCCTACTCCTGTTTGATGCTGACTGGCATTCACCCTTCCTCAACCCTGTTCTTGACCATCTCCTCCTGTAGTCATGTCTGGCTTCTCCACCTCCACTACCAAGCCTATGGAACTTTATCTTGGTGCCCCAGAGCACTTTGATGGTGACTGATCCAAGGCTGAGAACTGGCTGGACACAGTCCAGTTCTACCTCTTTGTCAACAGTGCAGTCTACAACTCCAATAAGAAAAAGATTGCATTTGCCCTTTCCTTTATGATCAAAGGGCCAGCACTGTCATGGGCTACAACATACCAGAAGAAATATATCTCTGGAATGACCATTACCATGGGAAAATTTCCCCATTTTACCTCCAAGTTCCTGAAGGTTTTCCAGCAACAGAACACAATTAACACTGCCATTCACTGGTTGGCAAACACACAGATGAAGCAGGGAAAGAAAGGTTAAATGGACACCTTTCCTTGCTGAATACACTGCTGAGTTCCAAAACCAAGTCATCACCATCAAAATCACTGACAACAACATTCTCATTGGCTACTATGAAATGGGACTTGCATCCTACCTATCCCATTGCATTCACAACCTGGATATGATCCCTTCTACTATTGCCAAGTGGTATACTAAAGCCACTCACTTTCAGGGAACTATGGAATGTGCCCACTCTATAGAACAAAGGTGAAAGAACCCCTGCACATTCACCTGGACTCCCATACCCCCCTCTATCACATCCAAGCCAGAGAAAGATCCAAATGCCATGGATATTGATGCTGTAAAGAAATGCCACCTTACCAAAGCAGAAAGGGCCTTCTGCATCAAGAATCAACTTTGTTTTAGATGCCAGAAACCTGGCCATATCAACACAGCCTGCCCCAATTTCCCTGCTTCTTCTCCCCCTTCCACCACCACCAAAGAAACCCCTCACATCAAGATAGTCTCAGCTGAAGAACTAACAACAAAGATCAAGGAGGTTAGTGATAACAAATCTGATAATGGGGTGGCAAGAGTAGTAGTGAAGAAAGAATGAAAGAAGAAGACAGAAAAGCAGGGTTTTTAAAATGAAGTATCTTCCCTACACAAGGTACTTCCTCCTTCTCTTGCACACCTGTACTTGTATCTGCTTCCAAGAAGTCAATGAAAATTGCAATTCAAGTCTCTCCCTCCACTTGTGCCAAGAAAGTTGTAGCCACTTGTACTCTCATTGACAGCAGAGTGCAAATCAACTGTATTGACTGGGACTTTGTCAAAAAGAACCAGTTTCCCACTAAGAAACTTGACAAACCAATTATCATTTGGAATATCAACCACTCTGAAAACAAGAAGGGCAAGATCACTTGAACTTGCAACCTTCTTCTTTATTTTGAACACTCTGTTCTCCTGGTTTTCTGCTATGTCATAGCATGCAGAAAGGAGAACATTATCTTAGAACATCCATGGCTTCGAACCACAAACCCCACCATTGACTGGATGGTAAACACACTCACCATCCCAGATTCTCCTTCTAACAATGTCACATATCACATCAACTCTATCCACAAACCTCGGTTTGATGGACTCCTTGAAGATATCATTGTCCTCCATGATGAACTCCTGGTCCACTATCTGGACTATGTCACTTTGGAGCAATCTATTAATAATTCACTCTATGACTGCCACTCTAGCAGGATTTTAGATCACTGCTCCTTCTACCTCCCTGAAATCACCATTGCTTAGCTCACTACATTCACCAAGCTTGCCATTAAGGCTGAAAAGGCCAAACCAAGGACAACTCTTCCCCCTGAATACTCTCAATTCTCATTAGTATTCTCCAACACTCCAAAAACTCTAGATCACCTTCCATTCTCTTACCCCTATGATCACAAGATCAATCTGAAGGACATGTTTGTCCCAAATATCAGTAAGATTTACCCCTTATCCTCTCCTGAGTGACAGGCCATAGAAGCATTCCTCAAAGAGAACCTTTAGGCTGGAAAGATCTGCCCCTTCAAATTTCCTCAAGCTTTATCCTTCTTCTTTATCAAGAAAAAGGATGGCAAACTCCGCCCCTGTCAGGACTACAGGTATCTTAATGAGCATACCATTCATAATGCCTACCCTCTTTCCCTTATCACCAACCTCATTGATAAGCTCCAAGATGCTCAGCTTTTTACTAAGTTTGACATCCAATGGGGCTATAACAACATCTATATCCACAATGGACATCAATGGAAAGTCACCTTCATCACACACAAGGGGCTTTTTAAACCCACAGTGATGTTCTTTGGTTTGAATAACTCACCTGCTATTTTCCAGCAATTCATGAATGATTTATTTTATGATATGATTGCTGAAGGATGGCTTATCATCTATATGGATGACCTTCTCATCTTTTCCCCTAATGCTGACACCCATCAGGAATGTACCTCCCATGTCCTTCAATGGATGATGAAACTCAACCTCCACCTCAAATTGGAGAAATGCACCTTTGCCACTCCCCAAGTTAAATACCTTGAGATGATCATTTATCCTGGCAAACTCACCATGGACCCTGTTAAGCTCACTGGTATCTCCCAGTGGCCCACCCCCTTTAAAGTCAAGGACATTTGTTCTTTTCTTGGCTTTGCTAACTTCTACAGGTGATTTATTCCTAACTACTCTACTATCACCCATTCTCTCCTTGACCTTATCAAGAAATCCATGGCATGGTCCTGGTCCCCTGCTGCCCAGAAAGCCTTTGACTCTCTCAAAGCTATCTTTCTCTCTCAACTGGTATTGCAGACACTGGATCTTGCTCATCCATTTGCCATTGCCACCAATGCTTCTGCTTATGCATCCAGTGGTATCCTTCTCCAAACTGATGAGAATGGGGATTGGCACCCCTGTTCTTATCTCTCCCAGACATTTTCTGCTGCTGAGCAGAACTATGATATCTATGATCATGAACTCCTCACAGTCATTTGTGCTTTAAAAGCCTGGAGGCAATACCTTCTCAGCTCTTTTTCTTCTGTTCAGGTTTTCACTGATCACAAAAACCTGACCTATTTTAAATCCCCTCAGAAGCTTAACTAACAACAAGCTCACTGGCTTCTCGACATTGCTGACTTTGACCTGCAACTCTCCCACATTGCTGGTACCTCTCTTGCTGGGCCAGATGCCCTCTCTTGCCACTCTGATTTTTGTCCTGACACTTCTCAGGATAATCAGGAAGTTACCCTTCTCCCTTCTGAACTCTTTGTTAATCTTATCAATGCTAATCTTTCTGCCCATATTAAGGAGCATCAACAGGGTGATCCCCTTCACCTTCCCATCCTGCAAAAACAGGATGCCTCTGCTGATGAAAAATTCCTGCATTTCCATACCTCTGATTGGAAGGAAATTGATGGCCTCCTCACTTACTGTAACTGCATCTTTATTCCTTCCTCCATTAACCTCCATTGTGCCATTCTTCAATAATGTCATGACCACCCCTTCACTAGCCACCCCAGTTACCTCAAAACCCAACAACTCATCTCTGCTAAGTTCTGGTGGCCTGGTCTTGCCTTCTTTGTCTGCAACTATGTTGCTGGTTGCCCTGTTTGCCAACAGAACAAGGCAAACACTCACCCTTCTCACCCCACTCTGTCTCCCATCTGCTCCACCACCACTTACTCTTTCCAACAGATCTCTTGTGATCTAATCACTGATCTCCCTCCTTCCTCTGACTTCAATGCCTTACTGGTTGTGGTCGACCATGGGCTTATGAAGGGGGTCATTCTTTGCCCCACCAAGAAATCCACTACTGCTAAGGGCATCACCACCCTCTTTTTCCACAAAATGTACCTCCAATATGGTTTCTATGACAAGATCATCTCTGACCAAGGCCCTCAGTTTGCCTCTGCCTTTGCCAAGGAGCTTGGAAAACTCCTTGAGTACAATCTCTCCCTCTCCACTGCATATTATTCTTAATCTGATGGTGAAACTGAGCAAGTTAACCAGGAGATTGAAATGTACATCCGCATCTACTGTGGCTCCAACCCCACTGGATGGGCTGACTCCATCACCCACACCAAATTTGTTCACAATTGCCACCCCTACTCCATTACAGGGCAATCTCTGTTCTATCTCATGATGGGATATGAACCCCATGCCCTTTTCTCTATCATTGATGAATCACTAATGCCTGCTGTTGCTGACCACACTAAGGCACTCCTCACCACTTATGATGAAGCACTCACTGCTCATGATCTAGCTCACCAAACCATGGCATTCCATATCTGCTCCACCTTCTCACCATTTACCAAGGGAGATAAGGTATGGTTAGAAGCCCACAATTTGAAATGGGCCATTGTTCACCCAAAACTCTCTCCCAAATGGGAAGAACCCTTTACCATCACAGAAGTCCTTTCCCCAATTACCTATCGCCTCCACCTTCCATTCACATGGAAAATCCACCCTGTTTTTCATGTATCATTGTTATTGCCCTATCATGAAAATAACATTCACAGAAAGAACTTCCCCACTCCACCCCTGGACCTTATAGAAGGTGAGAAGGAGTATGAATTAGAGCAGATATTAAAACATTGAGGTCTCCTGGGTAACCATCAGTTCCTGATCTGATGAAAAGGGTACTCAGCAGAAGATAACTCCTGGGAACTGGAATGGAACTTGAAACATTTCCAGTCCACTCTGGATGAGTATAAACTTCTCCACCCTTGCCACTTTCCCTCATCCACTCCTCTTCCTCCTCACCCCACTAAGAAACCCAACCACTATTCCAAGTAATAATGACCTTCACTGTCAATCAAGGGTTCCACTCCTGCAACACTCCCCTTGACATTCCACCCTGGTCCACATTCCAACTTCCTGCCACTGAAGTTCCTGATGAGCCCTTGCTCATATCTTCTCCCTCTTCTATTACTGATATATTTTCTTCTCCTCTTTCTGCACTCACTTTAGAGTTTCCTTCTAAGGATTTCATAGTCTCATCCCCTGCTATCACTATTGGCCCTGCCATCATCACTTCTATCCCTATTCCTCCTCCTATTATCAATACTCAGTCTGCTGGCATTCTCAGCATCAACCTCCCACTCTCTGCCCACACCCTTTATTAGGGCACCCCATCCCCTAACTATTTATACCAGGTCATGATGTATATTATGGACTCATGCCTTGCAGTCCCCATTAGCTCCCACCTGGACATGTTTTCACCACTCTGGCTTATCTACCAGATCTATATGCAGCTTCTCCATCTTCCCCTCTTGGCTTCCACCCTTGCCTGTATCCCTTACATCCATATCTCTCTTGCCCAGGCCCTTATTACCTCTATCCATTGCGAGCTCTTGTCTAATATTGAAATCCTCACCTATCAGATGAGCATGGGCAAATTTCTTATGAATTTAGACCAATACATGTGTGAGTTGGCTGCTGCCAGGAGCTATACCCCTACCACTCCCTCTGCATCTTCCTCTCCTCTCAATGATGATGAACTCACTGCTCTCGAACAAGTCAAAGCCTGGTGGACTGGCCTCCATGGCAATAATTACCTCCCTCCCTTTTACCCTTGCTTTTATGAGGCCTGTTTCCACTGCCACTATCTGGGCCATATTTGTGTCAACTGCCCATCCTATCAGTGCCTCTACTGTCTCTGCTGGCACCCTGGACATACTCAGGCTCGCTACCCAGCTCAGTGCCATGTCACTGACTCCCTTATCTCCTCCTCTGCCTCCTTTTCCTCTTGCAGATTCTTCTGCACTTCCTCTCACAGATCCTCTCATTCCTCCCACTGTTCTCATGGCTCCCACTACTCTCAGGGCTCCTACCACTGCCCTCCTGCAGCTCTGTCACCCCCTCCACCTTCTTATTACACTAATGATGACTTCCACTATAATGTCATCAATGAGGTTGGCTGGGCCAACATCACCAGCTTCCCCAGACCCTCCTATGATGCCTTTTGAGGTGTCATGAGTCTTCCACCTCTAGCAGGGAGATAATGTTATGTTTTCTCTTTTCTTTCTCCTTTTCCTCATAGCTTCCACTCTTCTCACACCTTTGGTGCTTCCTTGTCACTTTCCACTATAGTTTCTGCTCTTTTCATGCTCTAGCCTTGTCTAGGCCACTCTCTTGTTATGCCCTTTGCCTGGGCCTTCTATTTCTTAATCAGCTGACTTATAATCATTCCATCTGTTTCCATCTGTTTCCACACAGATACCTTACTCATTATTCATTAGCGTGATTACTCTTTCTATCTCTGCTTCAACTCTATTCACTGTAATATAAAGTAGTGCACTTCCTGTTCTCTCTTTCCTTATGCTACTTCTACCTTGCAATTACCTCACAGTTCTTGCATCCCCACTACTTCTTGTACCTACATACTTGAAATCCATTGCTTGTGTCCTGGCACTTAACCAGAGGATCATCAGTGTCTAATCTCAGCACACCCCTGGGAGTGTAGCTGGTACCACTAAGGGACAACACTTTGTTTGTTCCCTTCACTTGTTTTGAAGCTTACCTTTGGTTTGCTTCTTCCACTTCATTCTCAGCAAGGTCTATGCCTGTTTTTACCTGGGCCTGGTGTAACACACTCTCTCCCATCTGCTCCACCACCACTCACCCCTTCCAACAGATCTCTTGTGATCTCATTACTGATCTTTCTTCTTCCTCTGACTTCAATGCCTTGCTGGTTGTGGTTGACCATGGGCTTACAAAGGGAATAATCCTTTGCCCCACCAAGAAATCCATCACTGCTGAGGGCATTGCCACCCTCTTTTTCCACAAAGTTTACCTCCAATATGGTCTCTATAATAAGATCATCTCCAATCAAGGCCCTCAGTTCACCTCTGCATTTGTCAAGGAGCTTGGGAAACTCCTTAAGTACAATCTCTCCCTCTCCACTGCATATTATCCTCAATCTGATGGTGAAACTGAATGAGTTAACCAGGAGATTAAGATGTACATCCACATCTACTGTGGCTCCAACCCTACTGGATGGGCTGACTCCATCACCCATGCTGAATTTGTCCACAATTGCTGCCCCCACTCTGTTACAGGGCAATTCCTGTTTTATCTCATGATGGAATATGAACTCTGTGCCCTTCCCTCTATTATTGATGAATCACTAATGCCTGCTGTTGCTGACTGCACTAAGGCACTCCTCACTGCTTGTGATGAAGCACTTGCTGCTTATGATCTAGCTCACCAAACTATGGCATCTGGCATCTGTTCCATCTTTTCCCCATTCACCAAAGGAGATAAGGTGTGGTTAAAAGCCCACAATTTGAAATGGGCTGTCATTTACCTGAAACTCTTCCCAAAATGGGAAGGACCCTTTACCATCACAGAAGTCCTTTCCCTGATCACTTACTGCCTCTGCCTTTCATCCACATGGAAGATTCACTCTGTGTTCCATGCATTCCTGTTATTGCCCTATTACAAAAATGACGTTCATGGAAAGAACTTCCCTGCTCCACCCCTGGACCTTATAGAAGGTGAGGAGGAATATAAATTAGAGTGGATATTAAAATATCAAGGTCCTCTGGGTAACCATCAGTTTCTGATCCAATAAAAAGGGTACTTGGCAGAAGATAACTCCTGGGAACTGGAACAGAACTTGAAATGTTCCCAGTCCACTCTGAATGAGTATAAACTCCTCCACCCTCACCACTTTCCCTCATCCACTCCTCTTTCTCCTCACCTTACCAAGAAAATCAACTGCTGTTCAAAATAATAATAACCTTCACTGTTGATCAAGGATTCCACTCTTGCAACACCCCCCTCAATACCCCACCTTGGTCCACATCCCAACTTCCTGCTGCCAAAGTTCCCAATAAGCCCTTGCTTATATCTTCCCCTTCTTCTATTACTAATACATTTTCTTTTTCTCTTTCTGCACTCACTTCAGAGCTCCCTTTAGAGGATTTCATAGCCTCTTCCCCTGCTATTTCCATAGGCCCAGCCATTGTTGCTCCCATCCCAGTCCCTTCTCCTGCCATTGATACTTGGTCTGCTGGCATTCTCAGCATCAACCTCCCACTCTCTGTGCATGCCCTTTATCAGGGCACCCCCTCTCCCAACTATTCTCACCAAGTCATGACTTACATCATGAACTCATACCTTGCAGTCTCCATCAGCTCTCATCTTAACATGTTCTTACCACTCTGGCTCATCTACCAGATTTATATGCAGCTTCTCCATCTTCCCCTCTTGGCTTCTGCCCTTGCTCACATCCCTTACACCCATGTCTCTCTTGCACAGGCTCTCATTACCTCTATCCATTGCAAACTCTTGTCTAACATCGAAATCCTTGCCTATTAGATGCATATGGGCAAATTCCTCACAGATTTAGATTGCTACATGCACAAGTTAGCTGCTGCCAGGGGCTATACCCCTACCACTCCTTCCACATCCTCTTCCCCTCTTGATGACAATAAGCTTGCTGCTCTTGAATGAGCTGAAGCATGGTGGACTGGCCTTCATGGTGACAGTCACCTTCCCCCCTCTTACCCTTGCTTTCATGAGGCATGCTTCCACTGCTAATGTCTGGAATACATCTGTATCAACTGTCCCTCTTACCAATGCCCTTACTGCCTCCACTGGCACCCCAGACATACCCAGGCTCGCTGCCCTGCTCAGCACCATGTCACTGAATCCCTTGTCTCCTCCTCTTTCTTCTCCTCCTGCAGTTCCTCCCATACCTCCTCCTGTGGTTCTTCCCACTCATCTCACCACTCCTGCAGATCTTGCCACTCTCAGGGCTCCTATCACTGCCCTCCCATGGCTCTGTCACCCCCCAACCTTCTTATCACACTAACAATGACTTCTGCAATGACATTATTGACAAGGTTGGCTGGGCCAACATCACCGGCTCCCCCAGACCCTCCTATGATGCCTTTTGAGGTATCACAAGTCTTCTACCCCTAGCAGGGGGGTAATGTTACATTTTCTCTTTTCTCTCTTCCTTTCTCTTTTCTTTTATCATAGCTTCTGCTCTTCTTGCACCTTTGGTGCTTCCTTATTCACTTTCCAATATAGTTTCTGCTCTTCTTGTGCTCTAGCCTTGTCTAGACCACTCTCTTGTTATGCCCTTTGCCCAGGCCTTCTATCTCTTAATCAGCTAACTCATAATTGTTCCATTTCTTTCCATCCATTTCCACATGGATATTTTACTATTCATTCATCAGCATGATTACTCATTCCATCTCTGCTTCAACTCTATTAACTGTACTATAAAGTAGCATACTTCCTGTCCTCTCTTTCCCTATGCTACTTCTACCTTGCAATCACCTCACAGTCCTTGCATCTCCACTACTCCTTGTACCTACATACTTGGAATCCATTGCTTGTGTCCTGGCACTTAACCAGAGGATTATCAGTGTCTGATCTTGGCACACCTCTGGGAGTGTAGCTGGTACCACTAAGGGACAACACTTTGTTTGTTCCCTTCCACTTGTCTTGAAGCTTATCTTTGGTTTGCTTCTCCCACTTTATCCCCAGCAAGGTCTATGCCTGTCCCTACCTGGGCCTAGCATAACAGGTCATCTTTGTGACCACAATCTATTCCTCAAGCCATCAAAGTGTTACTTCACCCAACAACAAGTTGATTACTTGGACATGGTTGTATCTAAAAAGGGGGTACAGATGCAACTAAACAAGACTAGTGCAGTTAGGAGTTGGCCAATTCTGAAGACTGTAAAGCAAGTACAAGCTTTTCTTGATTTAGCCAATTACTATTGATGATTTGTTCCAAATTTTGCTGACATTGCAAAACCCCTTAATTCCCTCACAAAGAAGGATGTCAAGTTTGAGTGGACAATGGCATGCATGGTTGCTTTTGTTTGTCTCAAAGAAATCCTCACTTTTGAACCCCTTCTTTGTTACCCTGACTCTTTTAAACTGGTTTATGTGGGAATGGATGCTTTGGATATTGCCATCAGAGCAGTTCTGTCCTATCAACATGATGATGGACTTTGGCAACCAGCTGCATATATTTCCCACTCTTTGAATGAAGCTGAATGCAATTACTCTATTTATGACAAAGAGTTACTGGCTATTATTCGCACCTTAAAAGACTGGCAACACTATTTAATTGGTCGGGATTCTTTTGAGATCTGGACAGATTACAAGAATCTCAAATACTGGAAATGGCCTCAGAATTTGTCTTCTCATCAAGCTAGATGGCAAACTATGTTGGCTGAGTTCAATTTTAAATTATGCTACAAACTGGGTTCTACCAATGGATAAGCTGATGCACTCTCCAGAAGACAGGACCATTTTGACAATAAACCAGACATCAATAAACAAATCATTATGCTTCCACAGGATATTTTTCAATGTGTTCTTTCTCTTTCTTCTTCTTTCTTTCCTCATATTCAACAAGCATCAATGGACTTACATCTTTCTTCCCATTGGTGTTATAGTTCAGAACAAAAAGTTTATTTAAACAACAGAAAACAAATTTTTGTTCCAGAAGAGCTATGTACTGAAGCACTTAATTTATTTCATTCTTTACCTTTAGGTGGTCATGCTGGTCAAGGTCACACTAGCCAGCTTTTATCTAGATACTATTATTGGCTGGATCTCCATGAAGATGTCATGCATTTCATTTCTCATTGCTTCTGTTACAAACACTATCATGCAGTCACCTGACAAGCACGTGACCGTGGGACTTCATTGCCAAATCAAGTTAAACCCTAGGTCATGGTTAAGCATTATTTAATATTCTATTGACATATGGTTGGGGTTACACTTATGGTTGAATCTAGTATCTCAGATGATAGATGCATCTCCCGATCAGATCTCCGATGAATCTGATCTCGATCCAGAAGAGGGTCAGATCTGATCGTGGCAGATCTCTAGATGGGATCTCCTCGGCCTCATGGCTGGGGGTATGGTTTAATCTCCGTAGACCCTGACTTCTATTTAATTCCCTTCCCTTCCATTCTATATAGCCTCTTCCACACCATCCCTTATCCGCATGGCCCGTTTGGTCATACTCTTAGTAAGTATGCCCTATGCCCTATTTCCTATTTAAGTAGTTCCCTTTGCCCTGGACCTGGTCCGTGCACACTGGGGAATAGTATATATAAAGTAGCGTCCATAGACTCGAGACCCTAGTCTTGAGCACTTGTATTCTAGTATGCAGTCACAGAGCATCTAATCAAGTAGCTATTCATCACTCCTGGCTTGATCCCTCCTTATCATTGCTGTCACTCTTTCATCTCTATCGTCGCCCATAGCAGCAAGCCAGCCCCTAGTTTAGGGTTAGTCAAGAAGAAGCCTTAATGCAACCGTGGAGTCACCGGCCCGAACATCAGGAAGAGTCACTGTCTGATTAGTAGAAGAGCCGACCGTAACAGCTTCACATGTGCAATATCCAAGAGATCAGAATTGGTCATTCCAGTTCACCCTCTTTCCACCGCTTCTTCTCCTTGGGAAGATATTTCAGTGGACTTTATTATGGGACTTCCAGTTTCAAAAGATTTTGATACTATTATGGTTACAGTAGACAGATTTTTAAAAGAAGTTGTTTTTATTCCTTGTCTTTCTTTACTTTCTTCTCTTTACATTGCAGAACTTTTCAGAGATCACATATGGTCCAGACATGGACTTCCTAGCACTATCATTTCAGATTGGGGACTGCAATTCATATCGAAGTTCACAAAATGGTTAAATGAAATACTGCAGATCAAACAGAAACTATCAATGACATATCATCCTAGAATGAATGGGCAAACAAAACAGATCAATTGGGAGTTAGAACAATATTTGAGGAATTTCATAGCAAAACAACAGGACACTTGGGCAGATTGGCTCAAAATAGCAGAATATTATCATAACAATTTATATTCAACCTCTACCAAGGTATCTCCATTTGAGATTACAAAAACATATCATCCACATCTTGGTTTTGAGGCTCCTACATCGGAAAATCCATCATCTCATTTTCTACAAGACATGTCCAAATTGTTTAAAGAAGTAAAAGAAGCATTGGAAAAGACAAAAGAAAAAATGGAGAAACAAAACAAGCAAAGCATGCCATCTTATCATAAAGGCCAGCAAGTTTTGCTTTCTATCAAGAATTTAATGCTTCCATATCCCTCAAAAAAGTTGACCAAAAAGTGGATTGGTCCATTTGAGATTTTAGAAGTTATTCTGCATGTAGTTCATCTGTGTTTACCAAAAACTATGCACATCCATTCTACAGTCAATATATCTTGAATCAAACCATATCTTCCATCCCTTCAAGATCAAGATATTCTTGCCCCAGATTCTATTATTGTCACAGAGGAAGGTTATTCTGAATATGAAGTTGATCATATCATGGATTCTAGAGTTTGTAAAGGAAAACTAGAATATCTGGTTCATTGGACTGGATATGGTGAATCAGATCATACTTGGCAAACTAAAGATGATTTAGCCAATTCACCAGATCTTGTTGAAGAATTCCACAAACTTCATTTATTAGTGCTGTTAAAACTTTCATCCCACTAAAAAAGAGACTGTTAAAACCTATACCAAGACAAGTATACTTTTAACCAGTTTCTTTTTTTTAAATGAAACCCTTGATGCTGAAGGAAGGTCAGAACTCTGGGGGGCTTCAGAGAGCTCTGGGGGAATCTAGGAAGGGTTTCAATGGTCAAATGGGACTCAGCTTCACCTTATGTGGTGCACCCTTGCACTTCTCTGTTGTTCCAATTTACATAGATGTCAGGGGTGGGTAATAAGGCTGTTTCTATGCTCAATAGGAGAGACAGGCAGAACAAGGAGAGTCAAGCCTAGTCATGGGGGTGAGACCTTGCAACTCCTTCAAGGATATCGCTTGGCCTTGAAGGTACTCTGGAGTAACCCAGAGGGTCAGAGTAAGCCCAAGGGCTTGAGCAGAGTAAGGACAGTGACAAGAGGGTGTTTCTGTTGTTTTTGTCAATATTTGTACTAAGGTACAAGATACAAAACTACAGTACTTATACCTCAGAGAGGCAGAACTATCTAGGAGTGTAATGAAATGAGACAGGTGCAAACTCAGAAGTGAAGCAGATGTCTAGATATCTAGGAAACAAATGGAGATGTCAGGAAAAACAATGTCCAATCATGTCAGACTGAAACTGAAGGGTAACAGGATAAAACAGGGGAAAGCAAGGAACAGGAATGGAACAGGAATAGTAACAATAATGGTAATAGTAACTGACCAGGAACAGTAATGGAGTTATATTGGGACAGTCCAGAGATGATAACAGGGAACTAGGGTAGTACTTAACTGGAGCAGAGATAGACTGGAAACAGAATAGGGCAGAGTGGGAGCAGAAGCCTGGGGAAGCATATAATGCTGAGAGGCAGGAAGCATACATGTATAACTGGAGAAGACTGGAATGGTAATGGAGGGCCAGAGTTGCCTGGAGGGGAGTCAGAGGGCTGGAGTGGCTTACTAGGTGTGAAAACCAATTGTAAGCCAGATCAGAATGGGGTCAGAATTCAGTTGAAGGTCCAGGATATAACAGGTGCCTCAACAATTATTTAATATCAATCTTCCTGTTTTCCATTCAATGTTCATGCCTTATGTTAACCATACCAAAGTGGCTCCTTTATTTGTATCTCATCTGAAATCCTTGATCTAAAAAAGAGGTAGTGTTATAGTTTGCTTTTTTATTTTCTGATCACATGATCTTATCTTATCTTTCCACGTGGTTATCTAATCTTTTATCTTATCTAGGCACGTGACGGGTCACATGACAGGTCTAGACCTAGGGCATAGGGTTAGTTTTATGTCTTCAGCCTTGTTTTCATTTCCATCTCTCTTTCATTTTAGAAGCATTGCTTCCTTTCAGCCATTGGCTATTCTCACAAATGCTTCTCTTCCATTTGATGGTGCCTCAGGGTCTGTGGGAGTATTCCCATCAGGGTCCTGGTCCATGCACATTTCTCTATAGTATAAAT
>JBBPKN010001180.1:0-20158 GCA_038089275.1 Pulveroboletus cf. rosaemariae | reverse complement strand
AAATAAAAACAGGCATGAAGGCATGAGGCTAATCCTATGCCCTGGGTCTAGATCTGTCATATGACCCATCATGTGCCTAGATAAGACAAAAGATTAGATAACCATGTGGTTAGATAAGATAAGGTTATGTAATGAAATTTTGAAAAAGTAAACTATAATAATTTTTTTTTCTATTTAGCTTTGCTTTTAGGCTCTTTTCCCTTATATTATGTTATCAGAGTCAGGTCTGCTCTAGCCTGAACCCTTTTGCCTTATTATGCTACCTTATATATGCCTCATGACCTGATTTATGCACTATAATTAGCAATATATAAGAAATAAGGGCATTAACTGGATTTTCCAGTCTAAGGCACTTGTTCTCTGATTTCTGATCTTCTTAATGTGGATATCCCTCAAGGTGGCTTTTTTTCTTTTAGGGTTTGGGCTCTTAACAATTGAGGCCAGTTAACTAGAAATCTGGTAATTAAATTGACTCAATTCCAGAAAAAAAAGTAGTATAAGTAATTTGCTTAGTAAAAAGGGATTTTATGCTGGTAATAGTGGAGATAAAGTGATATTTTGGTTTATTTGTACCATTTAAGTCTTTGTGTACATCACTTGACCAATATATTATGTAAAAACATTTCAAAACATGTCAATTTTACATATTTTTATGTTAGTAGCAAAACTATTACAATAAGTATCATTGATCAATTGAAGTATATCTCATGAGCCTGTGAATTTAATCACATGATCTAGGGGAATGAATTGTAGCCAAGAGTAACTACCATATTTGGTCTCATCAAAGCTAAGTGAAATTCCCACATATAGTTGTGGTATATTTTATATACTGCATTATGTCAAAAATATTGCAATGATGTCAAAGATTACTGTACTTTATATTAATTTATAATATTCTTAAAGTTAGCAACAAACCATTGCAATAAGTACCCTCGATTAATTGAAGTATATTTCATAAGCCCATAAATTAAATCACATAATCTAGGGAAATAATTTGTAGCCAGAAGTAACTACTATATTTAATTCTATCAAAGCTAAATGAAATTCCCACATATGAGTGCAGTGTGCTTTATAAACCAGATTGAAATTAGATATTGCAATGGTTTTGATATTCACTGTTAGACTATAGGCTAATTAGTAACATAAAAGTAATATAATATATTACTTGCTCAAGATATGTACAGTCAACTTTCACATAATGCATATCTTCTGGAATATGGTCCAAGGTATGTGTTATTAGAGAGTATGTGTTATCCAGGAGATAATAATCATGTGGTTGTAAACTTGGCCAGCATGCTTTAGCTTTTCATTTATGGTAATCCTTACATAAGCCTAGAGGTACACTTTGTACCATTTTCTAGTTTATGTCCTCAGTAGCTTGATATCTACTGAGAATAAGCCCTATTTTTATAGGCATTTACTACTATACTAATCTACTATAGTTCTTATAGGTAGTATTCCTAATATTAGTAGCTTGACATCTACTAAGGTTCTCATAGGTTATTATAATTTCACTTAGTTCTGCACAATACTCTTTTTCAACACATGTGATATTTATAACTGCATGGTGTTAAACTAAGCAGAAATTTGCTAGCATATATCTAGGGCATAAGTCTAGCCACAAGAGAAGTAGTTCACAATTTTACCAGCTACCATATTCTGTATCTCAACAATCCATGTCTTTTGTTGAAGTAACCTTAATGCCTTCAAGCTAACAAGCAAATGGATCATCAACATTGCTAACAAAGCTGTATAGCACAAGTGCAGCTTGGAGTGCCTTTTTTTACAACAGATATGGCTCAACTGGTACACCACTATCATCATCCTGCCCATTTATCTCCTATAAAGCCTTGAAATCCATGACTATCTGGTAAATCTCTTTATCTGTTGCATTGAACATGTTTTGAGTCTTTGCAATAGGATTGAGAAGATCTGCAATGTGCATATGATTCATATGCTGGAAAATTCTGGTTGCCTCTAGTTCATCTAGTGCATGATCAACAATATTTTCTGCACAAGAAATGAAGTCATTATGTAACTCAGAGCCATGAATCAAAAAGAAGATAGGAAGAGATGGGCCTGGGCCTCTGGCTGTTGGACATGGCATATCAGAAAGAATGCCAGCCTTGGCTTAGCAGTTTCAGATTGTTGTTGTATCAACATTATTTTTCCATACACTATCCATGAGCTACATGGCTTCAAGCTGATTAATATCATAGATATTAGATGGTGTGATTCCAGCCTTGTAAAAATGAATGGTGTAATGAATAAACTTGGCATAATAATAAGCCTTAAAGCAGTAAATAATCCCCTGGCTATTGGGCAGTATGTGTGCAGTAAAATTTGGCTCAAAGTTAACAACCTCAATATTGGTAAGATCTTCAGGAATAATGTGTCCTGAAAAATTATCCTGTAAGAGTAAAATCTTGTGGTTTTCTAGTCTAAGCTTTTGATTCCAGTCTAATAGCCATTCCTGATAGATAATAGATGTCATCCATGCCTTGGCATTGTGCTAATAGTAAAATCCAAGTTGTGTTTCAGTCTTGTTTTTGAATGCATGAAGTTTGTAAGCTCTTTCAATAACAAGTAGTGGTATTTTTTTTGATTTATCTGCATTAGCAGTGAATAGATATGGAAGCTGGGCTTTTTTTTCTTTGACACCAGAGCTTTGCTTGTTAGCAAGACCATGGTCAGGTGACATACTATTCAGCAATGATAATTAATGTATTAATTTTTAAAAATAGAAGATACTTATGCATAAAATAAGAATAACTCATTAGTATTGAAAATATCCTGTTATATATAGCCCTTTAGTTTAATTAGATCCTGAATATGATGCTGTTTCTTTTCAACTGTTGTAATAGATACAGATGTAGTCTCTTCATGTTGTTTTATCTCTTTTAATCCAATCCAGGTCTTGTAGCAGCTTAATCAGCCCTTACTTAGGTTAAGGTATTCATTTTCTGGTACTCTGGCAAGATCAGCAAATATCTTCCATTTTTGATGCAATACTTTACCTGTTAAAAGAACCTTTTCCACCATAGCTTTTGAAACCCATAGATTAAGCATTTTCATTATCTTAGAATGCTGGGTTTAATAAATCCACTTGTTCTAATGCTTGAAGCCTATATTAGAATTATATTCTGTGTATTACTTGACCTTATTCTTCAGCCATGCCAACATCTGTGGTTGCTCAAGATGCAAGCAGGGATAGATTGTGTGAAAGTGTTTTGCCATTTGGGTTTGATTCTTGCCATTGACATAATATCAGTCAAGAATTTCAATTTATTGTTTAAAAGTGGCATTTTTCTTTTTTTCTGACTCCATTGATTTGTGTATCATAGCTTTTTTTACTATAGGTATATTAGAGTCAGATATTGGACCTGTTATCATGATAAGAGATTCAAAATCTAAAATCTAAAGTTTAAAAAAAAAGTAAAATTCATATGCTTGCATTTTTTTTGAAGAAACTTCACTTTTTCCATTACTTGTCACCAGCCCCTGAAACTTTTCTACTATCAACCTCTCCCTTGAATTTAATTTCTTAACTGTGCTTTCAACATCAGATACCTTTTCTAATTTTTCAATTATACATTCTTTATCTATAAGATTTCCCTTATTATCCAGCCAATTCTGGTCTGCCTCTGAAATGGTATGCCCAGCTTTTAGCCTGGCCTCAAGGCTTGATTTCTGATTCTGATTCTGATTCTGAAGTCTTGCTAAGGCTGCTTTTAGAGTACTGATAGACATTATGGATAATAAATAATAGTGTTTCAGATTGTAATTGCCATCCTAGGCATATCAGGAAATATAATTATATAATATAGTTGAATTTTCCCAGCTCTCTTTGCTACCATCTCAGATTCTCCAGATAAATATATGGGTTATAAAGTTAGAAAATTACCATGAGATATAGGGTACTATCACTACCTCTTTAGTGCAACCTGCCTATGCAATGCAAATATTCTAAACCATTTAAAACATCACTTTCCTATTGCTTTACAGACTTGAAAAAATTGTCTGAGATAGTTCTTTAAGTACTCTAGCTTAAAACAAAAAGTTGAGGACTATTTAGATAAGAATGTGCTTGCAGCTTGATCTTATATCATAAGATGTCAAAATAAATAAGTCTCTAACCTCCAGATCCAAGAGATCATGCTTATGAATTCAAAAAGTGATATCTGGAAATAGTTACTTAGTATGTAAGGATTCTCAATAACACTTATAAAAGTGAGGCACTCAATGGATAAAGCTCTAGAGCAAATTCTTGAGGTGCAAGAGCAAAGAGGTTGTCACACATGCAGATAGATGTGATAAAATTAAATCTCCTTAGCACAGCAAGATAACCATTGCAAGGAAGAAAAGAAGATGCAATATGCCACACTCTCAGAAAATTCAGAAACAAAGGTTAAAAGTTGCCATAGCCTATGAAGCAAAACTTACTGAGCCTGTGAGGCTGTCCACAATGGTTCATGCAAAGATCTTTCTGCTGCAGCCAACAAGTTCAAGATCAAATACCATATCCTTTGTTGATATTATAAAGGCCTTGCTCTTTCCCAAAACCATGCTTATAAAAACCAGCAGTTACTTACTAAAGCACAGGACAAGATAGTTTGCCATTGGATTATCTATATGGCCATGACTGGTCACCCCTACTCATACCAAAGTCTTTATCTGAAAGCTGGAGACCTTAGTGAAAAGTTAAAAGTGAAGGTAAAAAAAAAACAGGAAATACTCCAATGGTGAGTTAACAATGGCTAGATAACTTTCTTGCATAACACCCTGATATCAAGCCTGGATATATTTTAAAAGGAATGAAAGATGTGGCTGAAACTCACTGCTTTTTTTCTGGTCAAATAATCACTTATTTGCAGAAACAACTGGAGGCAAAGCAGGAAAAATCAGGTAAACAACAGCACATGTGAAAGATCAATAGTAGCACACAGATTCTAACCTCAGATGAAGGCTAAGCAGAGCTACAACAGCTCTGAGAGCAGGAAGAGTTGAAGAAGCAGAAGAAGGCTGAGATAAAGGCCAAAAAGGCAAAGGAGAAACAAGCTCAATGGGAATGTAAAGCAGATGTTGGTTGCATCTTTACTGGTTCTCTGACAAAGTCAAAGAAAAAGGATAAACTTGAAGATTTGACAGCTGCCCTTGCACTATTGGAGACAGGAAATAAGGATATTGAAATGCAACTTCTTGATGTGTTGACCTTTCTAACTCTAATCCTTGGGGAGTGCCTTTTTAATCCTAACTATGGGCCTTTGTGCTAGTGGCCCTAACTAGGTGAGAGAAAAGAGAGTAAGAGCCATAGCCAGCCCCTAAGCCAATAGGGAACTGTTGGATCACTTATAGGGAGTAGAGCATAGTCAGAAGAGACTAAACCAGACTCAAGTAAGCAAGATTGGGAAATTCCAGCTTGCCTACCTTATTCTTTATATATTGGGGACCTTGGTGCACAGATCAAGCTGACTAATTAAATGAACTACCTAATCAGGAAACCCTAAGCCCAGTTATAAATAGAACCATACCAATGTGGAAAATGCATGGAGTGAATATAAAAGAGTGCCAGCAAAGAGCAGGTACAGATATGAAGAAAGAATAGAAGAGAAGGCATGGCCTTGGAATGGAAGTGCAGGGTCAGTGGTGCTTGTAACATGAGGATGGAGATCTCTGCCACAGATGAGATCCAATCTGTAAATCTGCCACAGATATATCTAGAGTTCAAATTCAGATCCAAATCTTAAATCAGATGAGATCTATAGAGATTAGACTGAGGATAGTTTCAGGAAAGATCCTGGGAAGATCCATGTCAGGTAACTGATGATCACATAACCACTGCTGGGAAAAGAGATAATAAATACTCTTAAAGGATTGGAACCATAGACTAGAGTTAAGCTAAAAAAGGAGTTTCTTGTGTATAATCATATGATGTCATGTGACTGGTTCTAGTGCTGGAGTGTCACTTCATAACAGATGTCCTTTTCACATGCATTGTTAATGTTACATCCCATGCCAATGGATCAACTCCACTATATCTCCAATGCAACTTCAGCTACTTTCATGCTTTAAGCTATGTATTTCCTAGTTCCCTTTACCTCCATTTTTTCCTACCTAACAATTGTTTCCAACTTACTCTGTACCATTCTGATACAACTCTGTAGTGCCTCCAATCTTACCTTCTGTTCCTGTTTTTTTCTGCCTTACTTTTTTCTATTATTATTTAATTTTGATCTGACATTATTTAATGTTGTCTCCTCTGACATCTTCATTTGTATCCAGGATGCATTGACATCTGCTTCACTTATAAGACAACTCCTTTCATATCTCTATTCTCTCCTTAGATAATCTGCCTCTCTGAGGTATAAGTATGGTAGCTCTGTATCTTGTACTTCAGTTTGAATATCAATCATAACATAATGTTATGATCTCCTCAGACCCCCTTCTGCCTCATGACTTGACATTGTACCCTACCCTAAGTTTCACAGCTTACTCTATGACTTAATATCATATCTCTTGTTGGAAAAAGCTCTATAGTCTATTCTGGACCTCTGATAGTTTCTGACCCCTCCATAAATTGGGGCACCCAGTACTAGCATAAGGGTGCACCACACAAGGTGAAGCCAAGCCCCATCCACTCCAGAGTTATTCAGAGTACCTCCAGAGTACATCACAACTTTATAACAGTTGATCATTTTAACATATTCCCACACTTGAAAATAGAGACTTGCTTCAAGGACCTTTTTTTCATAATGTAATTCCAAAAGTGCCTCCACATGCACAATAATAATTAAATTGGAGCATTCACTAGCCAATAACAAATAGACATGGTTGAGGATAACTGACTTCATTTATTTAAGAGTCAAGGTGAGGATATGTTGATGTCAGTGAATGATTATCCCAGTAAACTTTCCAGTTAGGCATGGTTGCCACACCCTTAGCCCCCTGCTTTTTTGTTTTCAGGCTTGTTCCCACCATGCACATCATTGAAGCAATGCTTATCACTGAATACAGTAACTACTATGTACCATTTATTTTCTTTTGATCCTACCACTTTGCATTCTCAGCCACCTTATTATACCCCTACTCAAGGTGATTTTAATAGTGGACAGTTGTAAAATAACTTTCAGTTATAATGAATTTATTCTTTGTGTTATTTGAAGTTCACTCATCTTTAACTTTTATTTGAAGTCATTCTGCCAGCAGTGCTCTGGAATTAAAGTTTCAATTCTCAAACCTGCCAGGAGTGTGACCCAATGTGACAGATATTTGCATTACATTAGCAAAACATCAGAAGAACCATATGCCTCTATTATAAAAAAGAAAAAATCTGATAAAAAAGGAGGTAATATATTAACATATACTGTATCCATAGTATCATTCCAAGAGCTATATAGGATGTTGTTGAGGCATTAAGTATGAAATACCATGTTTTTTGCACTAAGAAAGCAATGATAGTATGAATTATAAGTAAGAAAATACTGCAAATCAACTTGGGAAATCAGAGATCCTATATGTTATGAGGGAGTATGGGTTTTACTAGGTATGTGTTATGTAAGAGTCAACTGTAATTATCTTACAGCATCCCAGAGTCTAATATATGTATATATAATGGGAATTCAAAGTTAAAAAGCTATTTTAATAAGTTGTTATTGAAAATCATTGCATTTAGTGCAAAACATGCAAATATTGAAACAGTTTTTTGAGCCACTGTATATGTAATACCCTTATGCAAGCCTCTTAGACTGATTTGAAGGGGAAAAGAGGTCCAGAGGGTAATATTTCAAGCACAGTCAGACAAAAAAAGTGTGGTGGGCAAATATTTCGAGCGCGGCTATCAAAAAAAATGCGGCGGGAATAAATGTGCACTTGTTCTGCCATAGAGGGGGGTCATCGGTCCCACGTGACACTCTACACACACGGACCGCCCCTCTGATGACCCTCGGCAGCACTTTTTTTCATTCCCACGGCCTTACAGACTAACTTCGCTCTACAACAAAAATTGGTTTGCAAGACCCTGCCTCGCGGATTGCTCTCCACCAAAATCCTAATTGACCAAGGGGACAGACTGACCGCATTTGTGAGTTGCTTGTGAGCATCATTTGAAGTCCCTCTAGACCTCTTCTGTCCCTCCTTTAGGCCTCTCACATGCACTTGAGAACTGCCTCCGGGCACCCCCCACGGGCGCACGTCACACTTGTGATATGTAACACGTTCATACTGCTCAGTACGCCGCTCAACCTTGTTTGATCCCACGACTTGCCTCAGCAACGTCAGATCTGTCAACGACAAGGCAAGCGTGCCCATGGCCACTACCACGTCATTAAAATGACGACATTGACATTTCTGGATCATCCTACCATCTTACGGCGCCACAACGCAATGATAACGACTTTACAATTGACCAATCCCAGATCCTGAGCGTTTGTGCTGGTGTTCTGACGTATTGCGCAGCTCCTTAGGCTGGTTCCCCGGGTTTTCATCACCGCGGTGTAGTCCCGACTTGTCTGCTTCGTTGCTGATTCATCTGAGCTCGAAGCTCATGACCCTTTCGCTCCCCCTTAAGCTCGACGCTCGGGTTCATTCCATCGTACGGCTGGTCCATCAGGTAGTATGGTCGGCTCGTATGGCATGTCAAGCATGTCTGTCTGAGCATGTCGAGTGCCTGGTATCGGGGGCATATCAGAGTGAGAAAGAACGACGCAGGGGGCGGGAGCGTGAGGGAGGTCGAACGGGTCGGGCAGCAGCATCGTGCCGCGCCATGCTGAGATTTTGTGACGGAGTCGGTCGTGGACTCACTGTTGGGACTGACGAAGACGCAGTGAGGTGCATACGAGACCGATTTGATTTTTGAGGCTGCGAGGCCAGCGAGGGGGGGGAGATCCAAGAGACCTATTTCTGCCTACAAAGGAAGTGGGTCTCTGAGACCCTTGGTGGAGTAGATTTTAAGGTTGGCAAGGCGATCATCTCGTGTGTCTTCCCCGCACTCTCGGAAGTAGCATCTACAATGCCAATACTATATTCGCGGTCTATGTACACACGTACAGTTCCCCTAAACTTGAGACGCTGCGACATCGGCCTGCTTGACTGACAGCGAGTCATGTCGAGAGAGTGGCGGGTTGGCCTCCACGGCCCGCAAAGCCGCAGCCAAATCAAAGTGAAAGAACGGCGTCTCCTCGGTCAGAAGAGGTGTACTCTCTGATGTTCCTCCCTCCCCACGAGGTAGAGAAGGTTGATATGTCTCCTGTGCTTTGATCTCCTCGTGTTCCTCCCAGCTAGCTCGGTCTCCGTCACCATACGTGGAAACAGGTGCGACTTCACTGGATACTTGATCCCCAGTGCCAATTCCAAATCCACCAGCAATTAATGACCGCTGCAACCACGGGGAGAGCGTTGAGGCGAAATGAAACTAAATCACGCTCGATGAATACGGTGGGGGTGTAAAGTAGGTGAATAGACTAACCTCTACGGGACCGTTGGTCCACCGTTCAACTTCGCCGCGTGTATCAATCAGTGCTTGAACAGCCGTGGTGTCAACCTGCGACCTGGTAATCCACGTCATAAAGACCTTTTGTTTGAGAGATACCAAACTGCTCACACTGCAGAGAAATCAAGGATAATTGCACGAAGCACTGGCTTTGCCAAGTTTGCTTCCCGAGCTGCTTCCACGTCACCGCCAATAGGACCTGGGTCGTTCCAGGGACGATCTTGGAGTTTAATGGCACCGACATCGACGCCGCGGCGCATATGTGCTTTCACATATTCCACAATTGTAGAGTTGAGAATTGAACAGTTGGGATAGAGGCAGCTCTCCTCAAGGCGGTAGATGATAATCCCAGGTGCAGGAGGTTCGACTTTGGTTGTCCGGTTGGTAACGCCGTCAGGGCGAAGAGGAAGGAAAACCTCGCGACATCTCCCGTTATTCCGAGGGTCAGTGAGTGTAACCTTGCCCAGGAAGTAACCGCGAGGATGGGCCACTCGGACGAGCAATAAGACCAACGAAGCAATAATCGACGTATAGATACCATTTTCTATAGTGGAGAAAACGGTGACCAAAACCGCTGCAAGCCAGATAATGAACTCCAAAGGTGCTACGCGCCAGTACGTGTATACCTGAGCAGGCGAAGCCACCAGATCAGCGACAGCATGTATAATAATCGCTGAGAGACCGGCAGTGGGGATCCAATAGAAGGCTGGCGTAAGACCATACAGCGCCACAATAACCACGACAGCTGTTACAATACCACTGGCAGGGGTGCGGACCCCTGATTTGGACTTCAATGCCGAACGTGAGAACGATCCTGTAGCAGGATATGCATGGAATACGCTTCCGATAGTGTTTGCAACACCAATTGCAATCAGCTCTTGATTGGGGTTGATCTTGTAGTTATTCACTCGACCAAACGCTTGGGATACACGTTAGCATTTTTCTCTGCGAACACTCGTTCAGACATACACTTTGAGATGGAGATGTGCTCCAGGAAGAGAATGATCGTGGCGACCGGCAGGTGGGGAGCGAGGGCATGTACTAATCCCGAATCGATAGTAACGGGGCCAACATCTCGGAAACCCTTTGGAACTGTTTGGAGGATCTTTATTGGATATCCTTTCTTGGTTTTGCGATGGCGACAGTATAACCATGCTGCGACACTCAACACTAAGATGACAAACGCATGCCTAACCACCATGACAAAGAAAAATGTCCGACCTAACAAAAACTCAAGTGAGTTCTCGGTGACGTGATCTGTATTTATCCATACTGCTCCTGGGGAAACGACGTTGGAGCCTTGTGCAAGTTATACGAATTGCATATAGTGCGACGAGGCCAGGTAAGCCCCAGGCAGCATCAAGTTTGGTTCTTGGTAAGCCTTTGAGGGTATTGATGATGACTTCGTATGGGGCAGCTCTCGTACTGTCAAGATGAGGTACGGATGATGAAAAGTAATCGAGATCCGATAACTCACTTGAAACCAGTAATGCCCATCAAGCCGGGAACTTGACCAGCGATGATATTGATGGCAGAGCCTGTCATGAAACCACTGAGTGCCGGTGCAGGAATGAACTCGATAATCCACCCGAGTCTCAAGAGTCCAATTCCAAGGACAATGAAACCACAGATGAATGCAAGTGTCGTCCCGATTTCTGGACCCGACCATTTTCCACCGAATTTTGAGTCGACCGAAGAGATGATTTGTGCAGTAGTGAGCGACATCACGGCGACTGGGCCAATGGAGACGTCTTTGGACGTGGCGAAGAACTGGATGAGGATAGTATCAGGCCACGTGAAATTCTTGAAGTCGAATGCGTACACAGTATATCAAGACTCCAACGAATGACGAATACAAGCCATATTGAGGGGGTAGTGTTGCAAGCTGGATTGAATGGGACGTCAGTAGTAAAGGGAGGCGAGTACGGGCGGTACTTACCTGAGCATAGGACATCCCCTGAGGGACAACGACAATACCGACGGTCAAACCAGCGATGAGATCACCTGAGAGCCAACCAATATCTACGACAGGCTAATATGAGCGATACTGAACTTAATCTCCAGAGCTGGACATACTATAACGGGTAATCCATGTTAAGATCGGGAATAGGCTGCTGAGATAGCCGAATATCTAACGGACCGAACGTGAGCACGGGTGAGTCAGGGATGGTGTTGCATCTGGCAACTGACAGCTTGCTTGGGATCCTTGATCCAGCTCTTGAGGTAGGAAGTGGTGGATACGACCGGCACACCTTCTTCGGGATAACCTATTGTCTTCTTTGCGATCCGTGTCACGGTGGACGCCATGGCACGACCAAGAGGCAGCGTCGGGAAGGCGGGCGGGGAGGCCTGAAGCAGAGGGGATGGCAATGTCCCTTCTATGGACAGGTTCTGATTGATCTGCAAAGAGTTGTACGTACTTTATATGAAGATGATCCCATGGGAGGAAAGCACGCCATCCGCTCAGAACCTGACGAAAGGTTGCGATATTTTCTTGTGACATCGGTGATCAAAATGCAAGCTGTACAAACCAGAACCTGTGCCTGTACACGTCCGCACGCGTCTCCGTCGCTCGTCCGACGCTGGGACGCGCCTACCACGGTGCCACGGTCGTTAGTCTTGACCGAACTACCTCTCGAAGAGAGTGTGCACCTGTAAATTCGCCCCCTGCTTATCGTCCGGGTTAGTGAGCCGCTGTCTATGTTACGATTTGGCCTTCCCCTCGATAGCCACGATCGCCCCAAATGGTGATGCTGGCGGGGCAGGTACGCTGGATGACGGCACTGTAAAGGTGCCAGTGTGGCATGTCTAGGGAGAGAACATGGACCGAAGCCATATCTGAACGAGGGGTCCAGGAGTCTGCCAAGTCCTGGTGTCGACGTGCGCGACCCTGCTCTGCTGAAGCGTCAGACCGCCACCGGAAGTATTGCCACGTGCACCACGTCTTTCGTTTTGCAGGCCTGCTCAACGCCAGGACCCGCAACACTACTCTCGACCTCGCGTCCACCGTCTTTCTCTCCTTCTCTTCTCCCCTCTTCTCCATCTTCCCTAACGACTCATGACCCCCCAACCAAAGGCCGTTCCTCTTGTCGCTCCTGGTCACACCCGCCCTGTTACCCATCTTTCTTTCTCCCCGATCCTCGACGACAACACCTATCTGCTAGTCTCCAGCTGCAAGGATGGCAACCCTATGCTCAGAGAGTGGACCGGAGATTGGATCGGCACCTTCCTTGGTCACAAAGGCGCAGTATGGTGTACCAAACTCTCTCCAGACGGCTCGAGAGCTGTATCCGGCAGCGCAGATTTCACGGCGTGAGTGCTGAATATCGAGTACACCTCGTGTAGCGACACATCCATATCTTGGTTCGATAGAAAGGTCTGGGACACGTTCTCAGGGGATCCACTCCATTCTTTCCCCCACAACCACATCGTTCGCACAGTCGCGATATCAAGGACTTCCTCCCACGTACTAACAGGCGGACAAGAGAAGAAGGTTCGCATCTTTGATCTGGCGCGCCCAGATGCGGAAGCGATTCTTCTCGGTGACCCAGGTACGACACCGCACGACAAGACGGTAAAAAGCGTCGTCTGGGTCGGCGAACACACCGGCGTATCTGCTGGTGAAGATGGCATTATAAAGTGCGCATATTTACTAGACCTTTCATCCACACTGTATCCATAGGCTTTCAGATGGTGGGATCTACGGACGCGGAACCTTACTACTTCGCTTGCTTTCCCGAACCCAATCACATCCATGGAGCTCTCCCTACAGACAAAACGACTTGTTGTCACGTCGGGAGAGACTGTGGCATTCATACCTGCGTTGCCAAGCACAGCGCCAACTCACAGTCTGAACCTTCCGTACTCGCCATCGTCTGCTTCCGTTCATCCCATCCTGCAAGATCGTTTTGTTACAGGAAACCTTGGAGACGAATGGGTTCGAGTGCATGGCATGGACGGTGAAGAAAGGGAGGTTCTTAAAGGCCACCATGGTCCTGTGCACTGCGTCGAGTTCAGCCCGGATGGCGAAATGTATGCAAGCGGTAGTGGTGCGTGATTATGATTGGCATGACATCCGACACCAGCTGATGGCGATCACGTTAACTCCTGTCATTTTCAGAGGACGGTAAGCCTTGGCATATCCATTGTGTTCCTACACAGCTGAGTGTCTGACATGACACAGGCACAATCCGTCTTTGGCAAACAACTCCTGGGAAGTCTTACGGCTTGTGGCAGGGCCATTCCAACGGTGGTTAGAGGTGTGGCTAGGTGTCAATGTCCTGCCATGGCGTGGTAACGCCACGCTTTCGCGCTGTTTTCAGATCGGTCGAGCTCGGATACTTTTGCTGGTAGATCCATTTGTAATATCCGTGAGGCACTTATCGTCGGCTGGTACATTTCAATGAGGAGACTGCCTAGGTGGCCTACCTTATCCTGCATCTAAACACCAAGAACAGTGTTCAAAAAAATACTTTAGCAAACGAATACAGCTCTCCTTCTCTAGTCACGTGACAGAGGTTGCTATATCAATCTGTCCAGGAACGCTGCACATGCCGTACAGTGCATGCCGTGCCTCTGATTGCACAAGAAGTTCTACGTTGGTTACATGCACACTCCCAGGCCAAATACAGTCGGACCCCTTATAATTCATATATTTCAGCAGAAAGGCTGGAGTATGGATTATAAGAGGTCATCAACTCACAGAGAACACCCCCATTAAGTAATGATAATGTTTTTGGGCTTTTTGGCAAGTTTCCTCAGAAAATATATATTTAGCAATTTGGCTTCACCATAAAGTAAAGAAATCTGTCAAGCAAGTGGAATCCATGGATCTGGTAATGGTTCACTATACTTAGCTAATTCCTTTTTTTTACCATTGAATAATACCATTAGTGCTTTTCTTATTTAGTAGTTAGCTCCCTGTAATACACTAAGCAACAAAACCATTCTATTATAATATGGTATTTTTTTCACTTTTCTTTTTACTTTTTTTACTCTTCTTTTGTAATTATATAGTAACTCCAAAAACCAGCCCAATTGTCATATCCCATATCTTTGACCCAATTCTAACCCAGCTTACAACTGGTCCTTATATCCAGTAAGTCAATCTAGCCCTCTAACTTCCCTCTAGGTAACTCTAGCCCTCTATTACCATTTTATTCCACCCCAGCTATGCTTGTATACTTTTCACCTTTTCATTAATATATGCTCCTCTGGCTCTCCACTCCCACTCCACTCCACTCCACTCCACCCTATTCCATTTCTAGTTCTATCTCTGTTCCCAGTTAAGTACTACCTTAGTTTCACTTTACCTTCTCTGGATCACTCCATTATAACTCTGTATCTAGCCCCACTTTTAGCTACAGTTACTATTACTGTTCCCATTTTTGTTTCTTGTTTCCCCTTACTTCTTCCTATCAACATTCAGTTTCAACCTGATATAATTGGATATTGTCTTCCCTGATATCTCCATTTGTTTCTTAGATACTTAAACATCTGCTTCACTTCTGAGTTTGCACCTGTCTCACTTTACTATACTCTTAGATAGTTTTGCCTTTCTAAGATATAAGTACTGTAGTTCTATATCTTGTACCTCAGTTTGAATATTGACATAAATACCCTCGTCTTGTTATTATCCTCACTTTAGTTAAGCTATCCAGCTCATTCTTTGACCCTTCAAAGTACTCCAGAGAATCTCCAGGGCTGAATAATATTCTTGAAGGAATCATAAGACCCTACTCTCATAACCAGGCTTGACTTTCCTTGTCTTGCCTTGTTTTTCCACATTGAGTATTAAGACCACCCTTTTCTTCATGATTAATTTCTTTATAAATTGGAATACTGTGAAGTGCAAGGGTACATCACATAAGGTGAAGCTAAGTCCCTTTCAATCAGCATGTTCCATTTTGATCTTTCACCAGAGATCTTTGAACCTTCCAAAAACCTCTGAAGTTTAAGCCCAGGTTATGCTGGTATAGCAAGAAAAGTAGAAGGTTTTAATAGTATATTTATACTTACACTTGCACTTTCATACTGCTATGTCATATAAGAATTGGCTTAGGCTGTATCTTGATCCTCAACTCTAACCTACCTGCATAGTCTGTGTATATAAGGGTAATCTCTTAGAATCTCCAGAACCACTGAGCATTTCTGGAATCTAGTCCAATCTCTTATGCTAACCTTCAAATTATGATCATCCATGATTCTGTTATAATGTCATATCCTGGACCTCCAGCCCAAATTCCAACACCATTCTGACCTGGCTTACAATTGGTCTTCACACCTAGTAAGCTACTCCAGCTCTCTGACTTTCCTCCAGGCAACTCTGGTCCTCTGTCACCATTCCAGTCTTCCCCAGCTATGCATGTATGCTTCTTGCTCCTCAGCATTATATGCTTCCCTGGGCTTCTGCTTCCACTCCACCCCATTTTGCTTCCAGTCTAGCTCTGCTCCAGTTAAGTACTATCCTAGTTTCCCCTTCATCATCTCTGGTCCATCCTGATATAACTCCATTACTGTTCCCAGTCAGTTACCATTACCATCATTGTTACTATTCCTGTTCTGTTCCTGTTCCTTGCTTTCCCCTGTTTCATCCTGTTACCCTTCAGCTTTAGTCTGACATGATTGAACATTGTTTTCCCTGACATCTCCATTCATTTCCTAGATATCTAGACATCTGCTTTGCTTCTGAGTTTGCACCTGTCTTATTTCATTACACTTCTAGATAGCTCTGTCTCACTGAAGTATAAGTACTGTAGTTTTGTATCTTGTACCTCAGTATGAATATTGACAAAAACAACAGAAACACCCTCTTATTGTTGTTCTCACTCTGCTTGAGCCCTTGGGCTCACTCTGACCCTCTGGGTTACTCTGAAGTATCTCCAAGGCCAAGCTATATTCTTGAAGAAGTCACAAGGTCTCACCTCCATGACTAGGCTTGACTCTCCTTATGCTGCCTGTCCCTTCTGTTGAGCATAGAGACAGCCTTCACTCACCTCCAACATCTATGTAAATCAGAACAATGGAGAAGTGCAAGGGTACACCACATAAGGTGAAGCCGAGTCCCATCTGACCATTGAAACCCTTCCTAGATTTCCCCAGAGCTCTCCAGAGTCCCCCAGAGTTCTGACCTTCCTTCAGCATCAAGGGTTTCATTTAAAAAAAAGAAACTGGTTAAAAGTATACTTGTCTTGGTATCTTCACACTCTTCTGGGCATCCTGACCCTTAAATTGGCCTATTCTTCTTATAATGCAGGTCCCTTACTGCTTTCAACCTTTTAAGCCTTTCCAAACCACTTCAACTTTCTATAATGTTAGTTACTGGCCTCAGTTGCTTAAAATACATGTGTTTAGGTTTAACTTTTGACTTCTGACCCTGGCATTCCTCTGTTTGCTACTCTGGACTTTTGTTAAAACTACCAGAATACTCTGGAATATTCTCTGGAATCTCTAGAGTGGAATAGAGCTTGGCTTTTGTCATATCCCATATCTTTGACCCAATTCTAATCCAATTTTGACCTGACTTATAACTGGTTCTCACATCCAGTAAGCCAATCTAGCCCTTTGACTCCTCTCCAGGCAACTCCAGTCTTCTGTTACTATTCCATCCCACCCCAGCTACATATATATGCTTCCTGTTTTTCCATTGGTACATGCTCCCCCAGCCTCTGCTTCCACTCTGCCCTATTCCATTTCTAGTCCTATCTCTGTTCTAGTTAAGTACTACCTTAGTTTTACTTTGCCTTCTCTGGATCACTTTAATATAACTCCATTTCTAGTCCCACTCTCAGTACTGTTACTGTTACTGTTCTTATTTCCCTTTGCTTTTTTCTATTATCTTTTAGTTTTAGTCTGACATGATTGGATACTGTCTCCCCTGACATCTCCATTCATTTCTTAGATATTTAGATATCTGCTTCACTTCTGAGTTTGCATCTGTCTTACTTTGCTACACTCTTAGATAGTTCTACCTCTTTAAGATATAAGTACTGTAGTCCTGTATCTTGTACCTTAGTACAAATATCAACATAAACATCTCCTTGTTATTGTCCTTACTTTGCCTAAGCCCTTAGGCTTACTCTGACCCTCTAGGTTACCCCAGAGCACCTCTGGGCTAAGTAATATCCTTGAAGAAATTGTAAGGTTCCTCCCTCATGACTAGACTTGACTCTCCTTATCTTGCCTGTTCCTCTTGTTGAGCATTGAGATCACTCTCTTTTTCACCTCCAACACCTTTGTAAATTGGGACACCAGAAAGTACAAGGGTGCACCACATAAGGTGAAGCTAAGTCCTGTTTGACCAATGAAGTTCTTTCTGAATTCTTCTGAATACCTTCAGACATCTCTGAAGCCTCTGGAGTATGATCTTCTCTCAGGTTCATGCACCACCAAGGTGCTAAAACCTGACCTTCATTCTCTAGCCTTAAGGGTTTTGTTCATAAAGCAGATAATAATAGAAAGTCTATTAGTATATCTGCAATTGATATAAAATTTTTAATAGTATATTCATACTCATACTTGCACTTTCCCAAGTCTTTACTACAGGATTAGCTTAGACTATCTCTTAACCCTTAACTCCAAACCACCTGCATGCTCTGTGCACTCACAGGTAATTCCTCTGAATTCTCCAGAACCTCAATCCATCTCTCACATTATCTGTTAGGTTATGACCATCCACAACCCCATTACAACTCCATGCTCTTCTGGGCACCCTGACCCCTAAGTTGGCCTATCCTCCACATGACACAGGTCTCTTACCACTTTCAAGCCTCTTTGAATCACTTCAATGTTCTATAATATTAGTCACTGGCCCCAGTTGCTTGAAATACATGTGCCTAGATTTAACTTCTGACTTCTGACCCTGGCATTCCCCTCATTACCAGTTCTCATGGATTCTTGAATGCAGTTTAGGTTATGATTGCCTACTCATAAGCACCACTCTCTCCCATTTTCCCTGTTTCTTCTCCAGCAGCTGATCCTGACCCTCTGATACTTCATTGTCATCTGATAATCCTTGATGGAAAACCACTCCATGTTACTCTGGACTATTCTGACCACCTTCTTATGCCTAGACCTTGCCATTATAGTCTAAGCATTTCCCTAGCCATTTCATGGCCTCCTTCTTGACAAGTTACTCAAGGATTATCAATAGACTGTTATTATTCTTTCACATCTATTCTCTACTTCTAGGCAACCTATTTCTGGCCATTAATCCTAGCCTTTTCAGACCTTGTTTTCTGAGCATGACAAGTCTACTAAATCTGAGTTCCTTGTCTTTCCAACCTCTGACACTGCACCTCTGTGCACTTCTGATCATTATAATTCCTTATTGGGTACCTTGTTCTATTTAGAATTTGAAAGCCCCAACACTCTGACCCCCTTCTGCCTAATTTCACTTTTTTCTAAAGCCTCTCCTTTTTCTTTATTTTTGCCTCTTATGCTTAAGCTATCAGATCTCCACATACTCCACAAAGACTGTTGGATTCACTCTATCTGTCATATCCTGTGCCAATGAGTCAACTCTGGTTGCTTTCATGCTTTAAGCTATGTATTTCTGTCATATCCTGGACCTCCAACCCAATTCTGACCCTATCCCAACCTGGCTTACAATTGGTCTTCACACCTAGTAAGCTACTCTAGCCCTCTGACTTCCCTCCAGGCAACTCTGGCCCTCCATCACCATTCCAGTCTTCCCCAGCTATGCATGTATGCTTCCTGCCCCACAGCATTATATGCTTCCCTGGGCTTCTGCTTCCACTCCACCCCATTCTGTTTCTAGTCTATCTCTGCTCCAGTTAAGTACTACTCTAGTTCCCCTTCATCATCTCTGGACTGTCCCAGTATAACTCTGTTACTGTTCCCAGTCTTAGTTACCATTACCATTATTATTACTATTTCTGTTCTGTTCCTATCCCTTGCTTTCCCCTGTTTCATCCTATCACCCTTCAGTTTCAGTCTGACATGATTGGACATTGTCTTCCCTGACATCTCCATTTGTTTCTCAGATATTTAGACATCTGCTTCACTTCTGAGTTTGCACCTGTCTTACTTCATAATACTCCTAGATAGTTCTACCTCTCTGAGGTATAAGTACTGTAGTTTTGTATCTTGTACCTCAGTACAAATATCAACAGAAACACCCTCTTGTTGTTGTCCTTACTCTGATTGAGCCTTTGGGCTCACTCCAACCCTCTGAGTTACTCTGAAGTTTTCAGCATTAAAGTCATTATGGCTTAATGTTGACTTGGGATAAGCAACAACTTTACTGTTGTTACTACCCCTATCTGACCTGAGTCCTCCAACTCACTCTGACCCTCTGGCCCTGCTGGAGATTATGACTAGCCTATTGGCTACCTTCTATAAGTCTTGATAACTCTGCTCCTTAAGACTGGACTTGACACTCTTTGTTTTGTCTGTTTCTCTTGTTGAGCCCTGAGCAAGCTTTTCTCTGCTATCTCTGACCTGCCACAAACTAGGACATCAAGGCTATGCTAGGGCACTGAAGCCAAGTCCTATTTGATGAAGAACCTGCTACTTGACTACTTGACCATTTTCAGAAATCTCTGGAAATCTCCAGAGACCTTTGGAGCTCACATCCCCTTCTGATGAACTCCAACCTAGTAGTAGTAGTAGTAGCAGTATTTGGGTTTTGATAATCTGTCACCTTAGTAT
>JBBPKN010001179.1:0-20164 GCA_038089275.1 Pulveroboletus cf. rosaemariae | reverse complement strand
TTGTACCTTTAGTGCATTGTGTCTCACTCGTACTTCTTTTCTCTCAAATCATCTTTTCATCATCATCACTGTCAGTATCAGCGAAGGCCCTGGACTAGGGTGTCATCTCATCGTCAACACCATTACCAATACCGTGCTCATAACACTTGCTCAAGACTTCCTTACTAGTCTTCGGGCCGAAGAACGTTTATCCCTTGTAAGCACTTCATGAGAAAGGAGTTCCTTTGGGAACATGAGGAGAAGTTACAAGAGTTTATTGTTGAGGCCTCATTAGGATTTGAAAATGACGAATTTGGTAGACTCTCATTTCAGAGAAGATTTGACGAGTTTGACGAACAAATGCAGAAAGATTTTGTGGCTCAGAAAGGAAGAGATAGGAAAATAGCAGTTTCAGATCATTTAAAATCTCTTCGCCCTTCCTGTTCCCTTAAAACAGTTAACCGACTTCCTCAGACCATAGCCCACCATGTCTGCCCCATTTAGACAACAAGCTGAACCAGACAGCTCATCAAACTCACCAGAGAACAATGACCTAGAGTTAGGTTTGATACTCCTCGACCAACCACACCAGTTTCCTTCCCCAGACCCATCACACCACCTCCCGCTCTTCCAGCCTTCGATCCCTACGACGACATTTGGGCATATGGACTCTGGAGATATGATGTGGCAACTGGCCGACGAACTTATGAAGATGGGCACATCGAGGAAAATCAGGGATCCTGGGACGTGGAATGGTGAAAAGAGTAAGTGGAGAAAGTGGTTCACTTTGCTATCCATTTGGGTAGTAGAGCAAGAATGGAAGACGAACAGACAGCAGTGTGCTGCTGTACTATCAAGATTAGAAGGGAAGGCAGAAGGATTTGCACAAATAACTTTGGAGAAATATATCAGTGCGGAATCAGAATATAATGGGCAGGGTCAGAGGTTAGGAGATGCAGCCTGGCCAGACTTCGGAGGTATCGCTATAGAAATGCGAACCTATTTTAGGATTCAGGAGATGGCACATGACACCATGAAGAAGATAGAAGGTCTGCGACACGGAAACTCAATTGATGAGTATCTCCAGGCTTTCGAGGTGTTACAAAAGGATGCAGGTATCAGTTTGGAGCATGCCACTAAACTGCTATGAGAACAGGTGCACTATAGAGTGTACCAACAGGCAGTAATGCAGGGCATCAAAGAAGATTTCTTTGAGCTCACCAAGCAGATGAGGACAATCGGGAGAGGCTTTGAGTGGATGGTGATAGAATGCTCGGCTCCCTGATTTCAAAATAGATTCCAACCCCCTTGTGGTCCCCCTCCTTCGAACTTCACACCTACTCCCCGTTTTATGAACACAGGCATTCAACCAGGCAGAGGAGCCCCAATGGACGTAGACAGACAAGGGGCAGTGCCCATCAATACGCAAATCCATACTTGCTTCAAGTGCAGAAAACCAGGTCATATATCCAAGGAATGCAGGGGACAGTATAATCCCTTAGCCCCACGTCCTTCCAATAACTATGGAAGGAGTCAACAGCAGCAACCGGTGCAACGGCAACAAGGAGCCCAAGCGCAGTTTGTTCAACTGGTTAGGTTTGGAGAATTCTCACCACCAGATAAAGATGGATGGCAATCGGCTGAACCCATAGGTATTGGCCCCGTATACAACATGGCAGATGCAGCATGTTTTCAGGAGATTCTGGCCACTTCATGGGGAAGCATGGAGGAGGCCCGAGCTTATTTCCAGGATCTGTTTGAAACAGAAAGGAAACAAAAGGAGGCTGCGGGAAAAGTCTAGGGAAACTTGATCAGTTAGAGTCAGGAATCCCAGTGTGTAATTCTTTTTATCTTCCTACTTCTTTCAATATGTCTACGATGAAATGAAACAAAGTTCCATCCGTGACGGTGTCTCTATCAAGCGTGGCCCCGGATATAGGGTGCTTAATTCCGTTGGAAAATATTAATGAACAGTTGTTTGCAATAGGAAGTGAAGAAAGAAAAGATCTAGCCAAATTATTTAACAGGAAACAACGGGATGAATTGGGAGTAAGTGTAAAGATTGATGGCGAAGTAAAAGGAAAACAAGGATTAAAAATGGAATCATGTGGACTAACGTTTGCAATTATTGACTCAGGAGCTTCAGTTACTTTTATAGATCAGAAGTTCATATGGAAACACAGACTACATGAAAAGAATATGCCGAAACCTCTAACAGTATATAATGCCGATGGAACAGAAGGATCCATTGGTAAAATCACCACTTACGTAATAATTTATATAGCCATCAAGGGTGCAAACAGAAAATGGCATCGCAAAAGAAGTGTTGCCTATGTTTTATCATTAGGATCACTGGATCTACTAATAGGTTTTGATTGGTTCACAAGGCATAATCCAGAAATTGACTGGGTAAAAAAGACGATTAACTTTTCCAGATGTTCTGCTGACTGCGAGTCACACCTTATGGCAAGAAAGGTGACAGCAGAAGAACAAGCACAGCTACAGAAGGAAGTACCAAAGGAGCTATGGGAATTCTTACCAGTTTTCTCACAGCATGAATCTAAATGCATGCCGACTCAAAAACCTTGGGACCATGCAGTAGAACTCAAAGAGAATTTCATTCCTAAAAAAGGTTGTATTATTCCTCTTTCAAATGAAGAAATGAAGGAAGTATGGGAATTCGTCGATAAAGAAATGAAGAAAGGGTACATTCGTTCTTCAAAATCTCCACAGACGTCCCCGGTATTCTTTATCGGGAAGAAAGATGGCGGAAAATGCATGGTAATAGATTACTGCTATCTAAATGAACATACAATCAAGAACAACTATCCTTTACCTCTCATACCAACACTAATTGATAGGTTGAATGGAGCAGATATGTTCACCACCCTCGACTTGCAATGGGGGTATAACAATATTCACATGAAGAAAGGTGACAAATGGAAAGAAGCATTTACAACACCTATTGGCGCATACAAGCCATTGGTAATGTATTTCAGAATGTGTAACTCACCAGAAACATTTCAGGCCATGGTGAACAACATTTTCCACGATATGTGGGAACATGTTGTCATATATATCGATGACATCATGATTTTTACACAAGGAAAAAACCGAAACCAACATCTAGAAATAGTCGCCGAAGTATTAGGTTGTCTACGTGACCACGATCTTTTCCTCAAGCCGTCCAAGTGTCACTTCGCACAAGACCAAGTAGATTACTTGGGAATGGTTGTATCTAAAAAGGGGGTACAGATGCAACTCAACAAGACCAGTGTGGTCCGAAACTGGCCCATTCCACAAACAGTCAAACAAGTTCAAGCCTTTTTAGGACTAGCAAATTACTATTGAAGATTCGTTCCGAATTTTGCAGATATTGCATGCCCCCTTAACTCCCTTACCAAGAAGGATACGAAATTTGAATGGACAACGGAGTGCATGACCGCCTTTGTGCATCTCAAGGACATTCTTACCTCCGAACCACTCCTCTGTTACCCTGACTCCTCTAAACCAGTTCGCATAGAAACTGATGCTTCTGATGTCGCTGTCAGAGCTGTCATATCCTATCAACAAGAAGATGGGTTATGGTGACCAGCAGCATATATATCTCATTCTTTTGATTCTGCTGAACTTAATTATTCTATTTATGACAAGGAACTACTCGCCGTTATTCGCGCTTTGCAGGACTGGCAACATTATTTAATCAGAAGAGATTATTTTGAAATCTGGACTGATCATAAAAATCTGGAATATTGGAAACACCTGCAAGATCTTTTTCCTCGGCAAGCAAGATGGCAAGCCGTGCTAGCGGAGTTTAATTTCAAAATGTGTTATAAACCAGGATCTACCAATGGAAGGGCAGATGCCTTATCTCGGCAGCAAGACCATTTTGCCAATAAACCAGAAACAAACAAACAAATCATTATGTTACCCCCTCATCTTTTCAATCATCTCACGACTCTTTCTTCATCTTTTTTCTCTCATGTACAACAAGAATCCACCGACCTACGACTCTCGGACCCCTGGTGTTATAGTCCAGAGAGCAAGGTCTATGTAAACAACAGACAACAAGTATTTATTCCAGAAAACCTACGACTAGAAGCACTTAATCTTTTTCATTCTTCTCCACTTGGTGGCCATGCAGGTCAAACCCGAACCAAGCAACTTTTGTCTCGATACTATTATTGGCCTGGACTCAAGGAAGACATTGCAAATTTCATTTCACACTGTTCTACATATGCAACATCCAAGGGTTCAGAAACCATTCTTCCCATTAAACCACTTCCTCTTGTGTCTGCCCCATGGGTAGATATTTCTATAGACTTTATCACCGGACTTCCAGTTTCAAAGGGTTTCAATGCAATCATGGTGGTCATTGATTATTTCTTGAAAGAAGTTGTTTTTATTCCATGCCTTTCATCTCTGTCTTCTCTTTATGTTGCAGAATTATTTAGGGACAATGTATGGTCGAGACATGGTCTCCCATCCTCTATAGTCTCGGACCAAGGACCGCAATTTGTTTCAGAGTTTTCTAGGCAGCTAAACGAGATTCTTCAAATCAAGCAAAAGATCTCTACAGCTTATCATCCACAAATGGATGGTCAAATGGAATGGGTTAATAGGGAACTGGAACAGTATTTAAGAAACTTTATTGCCAAGCGACAGGAATTGTGGGCAGATTGGGTTAAAATAGCAGAATATCACCATAATAACTCTTATTCGACATCCACAAAAACTTCACCTTTTGAAATCATGAAAACCTATCATCCTAGACTTGGTTTCGAAGCACTCCTCTCCACACATCCCTCCTCTCACTTCCTTCGTGAAATGGCAAAATCGTTCAAAGATGTGCAAGAGGCTTTAAAGGAAACACAGAAAAGAATGACAAAACAGAACACTACAACGCTCCCTTCGTACACTAAAGGGCAGCAAGTTCTTCTTTCCACAAAGAATCTCACACTTCCTTATCCATCGAAAAAGCTTACCAAAAGATGGATTGGCCCATTCACCATTATCGATGTCATTCCTCATGCTGTTCGTCTCCAACTTCCCTCTACAATGCGCATACATCCCACCATAAATATTTCGTGCATCAAACCCTATTTACCTTCACTCTGTGGACAGGATATCCTTACTCCTGATCCTATTCTAGTCACCAACAAAGGACACACAGAATACGAGGTTGATCATATCGTTGACTCTCGCATTCGAAAGGGCAAACTGGAATATCTTGTCCATTGGACTGGATATGGAGAATCAGATCGCACCTGGCAAACAAAGGATGATTTGGCTAATTCTCCTGATTTAATCACTGAATTCCACAAGCTCCATCCCTCCGCTCCACGTCGTCTCTTCATAACCGATCTCTCATCATTCCATTCATTATTTAAACCATATGAAAACCACACTGAAGCAAAGGCTCTCTTCATGTCTCGTCTGGAATCTGAGACCTAAAAAGGGGGTAGTGTTATAGTCTGATTTTTCAAACTTTGATCATGTGACCTTATCTTATCTTATCCACGTGGTTATCTAATCTTTTATCTTATCAGGGCACGTGACGGGTCACATGACTGGTCTAGACCCAGGGCATAGGGTTAGCCTCATGTCTTCCAGCCCACTTTCATTTCCGTTGTTCTTCCATTTCAGAAGCACTGCTCTTTTTCAGCCATTGGCTATTCTCACGGTAGCTTCTCTTCTTTTTAATCACTGTCCAGGGTCCATGGGAATTCTCCCATCAGGGTCTTGGTCCGTGCGCATATCTGTAGCCTATATAAACTGTAGCATATTGTCTCAAGACTCCCCAGTCTTGAGCACTTGTACCTTTAGTGCATTGTGTCTCACTCGTACTTCTTTTCTCTCAAATCATCTTTTCATCATCATCACTGTCAGTATCAGCGAAGGCCCTGGACTAGGGTGTCATCTCATCGTCAACACCATTACCGATACCGTGCTCATAACAGCTACATTGCTCTGCTTTTGTAGCAGGCCAGTTTCATCTGTTAATATACCTACCAGAAAGACCTTCATTTACCTCCGACCCTCTTTGAACTTGTAGCATTAGACTGTTGTTCTTCATTGCCCATGGCACCTCTGCCACCCACTTCCTTATCCTTGCAGCTAAGGTATATCCACCTTGCTGAACAATCAGGCTTCAGAAGCACCACCCCTCTTCCTCTGCACTCTGCCATACCTATCAAAAGCCCCTTGCCCTTTCCAGGCATCTCTGTCCTTTTCTGTATCCCTGGAAGATTCACACTTCCATCATAACTATGCTGCAATTACCCTTTCCTTTCCTGCTCACAGTTGGTTGAGTGTTGTTTCAGTTCACTATGGTTGTCTGCTTGGATTTCTTCTATATGGCACTACATTTGTTTTATGCACCACATCCCTATAACTCTGTGCTATTTACCCTCTGTCCCCTTATGAGAGACCTGTTTGGCAGAATTGATCCACACTTCTCTGTCACTTGCCCAAGAAATCCTTGCTCTTTGGACATGGTTCCTGACAACTCCATTTCCTGCTCACAGGTATTTCCTTCTTTCCTGAATGTCATCTCAGGACCTGCCCTTTTGTTTTCCCTGGGTATTCTTTTCCTGGTAGACCTTCTGCTGTTTTGTGTCTTCTGGGAATTCTTTTGTTCTGGGTATCCCTTCCTTGGTGATGATTCTGCTTTTCTGCATCTCTGGGGAATGCTGCTCCTTTCTTTGGAACCCTTCTGAACCCCTCCATTATTTGCCTTGGGAATTCCTTGTTCTTCTGGCCTTGTTCTGACAACTCTGTTTCTCTTGCCTTCTATTCCTGTTCCTTCTGATCTGTTGTCCAGGACTTGTCCTTTTATTTTCCCTGGGTTCTCCTTCTCCTTTGGGGATCTTTCTGCTCTTTCTATGTTCCCTGGGACCTCCCTGTTATTGTGTCCATCCTTTTGGTTGACCTTTCCTTCCAGCCTCCCTTCTGTTTTTCCAGATCCTTCCAGACCATTTCTGTTTCATGCCTTGTACTGCCCCTGGCACCTTTTCTTGCTATCTCCTAGTTGACAATGGGATGTTAACCTTGAGGCAGGGATAGCATCTAGTGACCACACTGGAAACTGCTGCTTGCACCTAGCAATCCAGTCCTTCTTACTCTTATCCTTTCCTCTGTTCCCACTCAGCTCTCCAGTCCCTCTCTAATCTCTTCTGCCATAGTACCCAGGCCACCTGATCAACTGTCTACCTTCATGCAATGACCAGACATGCTCTGTGCTGATTGCCCCCTTCGACCACCTTTACCACTAGTGCAGTACCTAACTCCTACCTATGTTGACTGTACCCAGCTCTAATCATTTCCAGTTGTCTCTGGCTCTTCTCTGAGTAGCCCACCTTCCTCCCCTAGTTGCTGCACATAGATGATGTGCAATTCAATCAGTATATAGACATTGGTTGTATATAGAAGGCAAGGCCAGTAAGCAACTCTCAGTGGAACATCCACTTCTCTGGATCTTCTCTGGCCCCCATCATGATATCCTCTGGCTCTGTCCCAGCCCTGAGTTCAGCCATAAAAACCCTTATTCCCTCTTTGGCCCTCTAATCTCTGCACCCCTCCTGCTGAGCATTATGATTGCTTACATGAATGCCAGACTCTGCCCTAAGATATCCCTTCTGGTGGCCCTTCTCTGTCTGGATCTTGACTAGGTCATAAAGGAGCCTGTTTTGCTTCCTTAAGTCCTGATGAATCAGACCACCAACCTCATAGATTGCATTGGCAACCAATCCATTACCTGTTGTACCAACTTCTTGGGCTGCCTTGTTAAGAGTAGTGAGGTTCTGGACTCCTTCTGCCATTCCAACCCATACTCCACCCCTATCTCTTTGGCTATTGTTCACTCCCCCTATTCCCATTGAGGCACCAGCCTTGTATGCCTTGACTCTATGCCTTCTCCCTTTCTGATTCTTGGCCATTATGAGGGCCATTCCATCATCAGGACAGAGAGTGAGCTGGTCATCCAACCAGAAGTAGAGATCTGGGAATCCAGCCATAATAGAGTGGGAAAATGAGCACCAACTTTTTTCCTTGGGAACTTATCTTCCTTGAGCCAACTCCATACTAACTCCGACTCTAACCAAGTATAGAATCCATTTGCCCTCAATCATCATGTTTTAATTCCCTTTGGAAATAAATAAACCTCCCTTAACTTTGCCCTAGATCTGACCCTTCTGACATTTGTTTTGATTGTCATTTAACTATTGGACTCTAGTCTAATTTCTGACCTTCTCTCCAGAAGTTATTCTGAAGCCCCAAAACTCTCCACTTCTATCTCCTTCATTTCTTTTCAGTTTCCCTGTCCTTATGACAAAAGTGACCATTTTTGACATTGGGTTTTAATCTCACCCCTTTGGGAAATTTGGCTATTTCTTTCATCTGTTTTTGGCTGTCCATTTGTCCTCCTTATTGCCCCATGACTGCCCAAGGTATCACTTACCTGGTCATGAGATTTTATTTTGACAGGTTATTACAATTTGCAGAAACCTTACTTTTCAGACTTACTTCACATGTTCTCTGAACTTGTTCACTCAAGGCTCAAAGCCTTCACTTCAGAAGTCATTAACCCCTTTTTGTATCCTTATTTCTAGCCCCCCAGGTCCTTTCCAAACCCTGACCTCTGTTATGAAGACAAACTGGAGTAGTTACTACACTACTCTAGTACTATTATGTCTTCATCTTCATCCCTTTTCACTTCCTTCCGGATCCCCATTCCAAGCTCCACTATCTCTCCCACCACCTCTTCCTCTTTACTGTCCTCTGGCCCACTCTTTACATTCTCTCCACTCACCTTCCATGTGGGATTGAGGATGTCAACCTGCTATGCTAGCAGCCAGTTTTCCCTCTTTATCTCCCATATTACCTGGTCCCCTACCTCCTGTATGGTTGCTGCCAGCAGGCAACAGCCCTCTGCCACCTGCTTGATACCACTCTCCACTCCCTCTGAGTGAGCCCTCTTTTCAGGCCACTTCTCCTCTGCATCCCTCCAACACCACTTTCACATTGGCTTTTCCTTCCCCAGGCATTCACACCTCACCTTGGCCTCTTGACAGGCCAAGCACAACATGGACTTCCCCACATCCATCTCACACTCCATTCCCCTATCCACACATCTCTGGCATGCTGGTGCCTTCTCTGCCCTCTATTTCCCTTTGTCATTGCTGGGCCCTGCTTGGGCCTGCATTTGTGCCATTTGTTGATCATCAGTGGTACTATTCACAGGATAACAGCTATGGTACTTACCTTTTCTTGGGCAGCTGCCTCTGCCATCCTCTGGGCCCTCTGGGCTTCCTTGGCCTGCCTTCAGGCAGCCTCCTCCACCACCTTCCAGGTCTCTTCTGCCCTTCTCTGTTCCTCCTTCTTCCTCGCCTTTGCACACCTCTTGCACTTGGCATATTTGGTGTTGCTCAATGCCTCGTCATTATCAGCACACTCTGCAATGCATTCATCGGCCCAGGCCATGAGATCTTCAAATATGGCCATATTATTGTAATAAAGGAAAAATGAGCTATCATTGCAGTCCCCATTTTTATTCATGTGCAAGCCGAGAAACTCCACTCTTTCACCTCATTGTAACTAAACAAGGTCACATGCTCATTGCCTCCAGAACCCTCTGCTCAACCTCCAATGTTACCAAAGCATGTGATCATATGCCCATCACCACACTATTGCAGATCACATGTCCATACCCTCCACACCTCAGGCCAATGGCCTTCAAGGGTTTAGGCCTAAGGGGGGGATACTGTTATATCCCAGACCTCCAACTGAATTCCAACCCCATTCTGACCTAGCTTACATTTGGTCTTCATACCTAGTAAGCCACTCCAGCCCTCTGACTCCCCTCTAGGCAACTCCAGCCCTCTGTTACTATTCCAGTCTTCCCCAGCTACACATGTATGCTCCCTGCCCCTTAGCATTATATGCTCCCCTGGGCTTCCACTCCCACTCCACCCCATTCTGCTTTCAGTTTATCTCTACTTCAATATCTAGATATTTGCTTTGCTTCTGAGTTAGCACCTGTCTTATTTTGTTACACTTCTAGATAGTTCTGCCTCTTTAAGGTATAAGTACTGTGGTTCTGTATCTTGTACCTCAGTATGAATATTGACAAAAACACCAGAAAACCCTTTTGTCATTGTCCTCATTCTGCTCGAGCCTTGGGCTCACTCTGATCCTCTGGGTTACTCCAGAGTACCTTCAAGGCTATGCAATATCCTTGAAGGAGTTGTAAAGCCTCACCTCCATGACTAGACTTGACTCTCCTTGTCCTGCCTGTCCCTCCTGTTAAGCATAGAGATAGCCTTATTGCCCACCCTGACATCTATGTAAATTGGGACAATGAAGAAGTGCAAGGGCACAACATATAAGGTGAAGCCAAGTCTTATTCAACCATTGAAACCCTTTCTAGATTTCCCTGGAACTTTCTGGAGCACCCTGGAGTTCTGATCTTCCTTCAGCATCAAGGATTTCATTTAAAAAAGAGAAACTGGTTAAAAGTATACTTGTCTTGATATAGGTTTTAACAGTCTCCTTTTAGTGGGATGGAAAGTTTTAATACCTCCATACCCTAGGCCAATGGCCTTCAAGGATTCAGGCCTAAGAAAAAAATACTGTTATATTCCATATTTTCAACCTAATTCCTATCCAATTCCAACCTGGCTTATGACTGGTCCTTATACCTAGTAAGCCACTCTAGTTCTCTAACTCTCCTTCAGGCAACTCTGGCCCTCCATTACCATTCCAGTTCACCCATGTACACTTTCTGCCTTCTATCAAGATACACTTCCCCAGCCTTCACTTCTGCTTCACCTTATTCCATTTCTAGTCCCATTTCTGTTTCAGTTAAGTACTATCTCAGTTTTCATTTCATCATCTCCAAACCATTTCAGTATAACTCCATTACCATTCCTGCTCTCAGTTACTATTACTATTATTGTTACTATTCCTGTTTCATTTCTGTTCCTGGTTTCCCCTCATTTTATCCTGTTACCCTTCAGTTTCAGTCTGACATGATTAGATATTGTCTTTCCTAACATCTCCATTTGTTTCTTAGATATTTAGATATCTGCTTCACATTTGAGTTTGCATCTGTCTTACTTCACTACACTTCTAGATAGTTCTGCCTCTCTGAGATATAAATACAGTAGTTCTGTATCTTGTACCTCAGTACAAATATTAACATAAACACTTTCTTGTTGTTGTTCTCACTCTGATTGAGCCCTTGGATTTACTCTGACCTTCTGAGTTACTCTAGAGCACCTTCAGGGCCAAGTGATATCCTTGAAGGAATTGTAAGGTCCCACCCCTATAACTAGGCTTGATTCTCCTTGTCCTGCCTGTTCCTCTTGTTGAGTGCCAAGATGGTTCTCTTCCCCACCTCTGACATCTATGTAAATCAGGACACCAGAAAGTACAAGGGCATACCATATAAGGTGAAGCCAAGTCCCATTCAATCAACCAACCCTTTCCAAATCCCTCCAGAAGTCTCTGGACATCCTCAGAGCTCCTGGAATATAACCTTCCCTCAGAAAGGAACTTGATATATTGAAATGCAACTGAAGATATGTTGACCTAAACCTAACACCTTAACCTTGGTGTGTGCTGACTGATCTAATCCTGGATAGAGCTTTTGGACTAGTGGCTCTGAACTAGGCAATAGTAGTGAAAAGATAAGAGCCAAGGGGAAACAAGAACTGAAAGATTCAAGTGTGCAAGACTGGGAAAACTCAGGCTTGAGCTAACCCCCTTTTATATTGCTACAAACTGTGCACAGACCATGTAACTGATACTGGCCCTAAAGTTTTGTACAGTAAGCTATCCAATAGCAATAAAAGAGCAGGAACCTAGAAATACATGAGACAAACATGAGGTGTGACATCAGAGTCTAGATTACTCTAGACTTGTGCCATGTGAAGATGTGAAATGGTCAAATGGTGAAGAAGTGAAGAGGTAAAAGTGTGAAGATGTGAAATGGTCACATGATGTGACAATGTGAAGAGCTACAGTAGTAAGATGATAAGTTCAAAAAGAGTAAAATTGAAAAAGTGCATTATAACACTACTCCATCTTTAGGTCTTGAATTCCAGATAAGACAGGGCTAGTGGAACAGAAGTGGTCAAATTATGATAGGGTTCAAAGCAGGAATGAAAGTCTGTAAGCAACAGATCACAAAGTTTTCGAGAAGCAGATAAATTGCAAAAATAAAACAAGAAAGTAGCTTGAGGAGTGTGTTTGAGATGATCCTCAGGTTCCCATGTATGATCAGATGCATCATATCCTTTCCAATGCACCAGGTATTCCAGTTTGCCTTTTTTTAATCTAGAATCAACCACATATTCAATCTTCTATTCTTCATGTCCTTCTTCTGTTATGGCAATAGGATCAGGACAAATAACAGGTTGCTGAGAAAGAGGATCATGATAAGATTTGACTCAAGAGATGTTAATGACTGGATGAATATGGATGTTGACTGGTAATTGCAGTTTGACTGCATTGGAAAGGATATCAATAATAGTATAGGGACCTATTCACTTTTGTGATAATTTCTTGGATGGATATGGAAGGGATAGGTGTTCCATAGATAACCAGACTTTCTGACCAATCTGGTATTGAGGTGCTTCTGATTGTTTGGACTCTGCTACTTGGATCATCTTTTTTTTGGCTTTTTCCAATGATTCTTGTATCTGAGTATTTGTTCATTGGAATTCTTTCACAAATCCATGTGAGACTTTATCTGCTTCAAAACCAAGTTGTGGTGAAAACTTCTTGGTGATGAAAAAAGGAGTTAATTCCATTGCCATGGAGAAAGCATTATTATAAGAGAATTCCATGATCTTCAACCAATCTGCCCAAGTTTCCTGCTTTTTTGCCACAAAGGTATGCAAGTATTATTCTAACTCACAGTTTATTCTTTCTGTTTGGCCATCTGTTTGTGGGTGAAACAAAGTGGAAAGTTTTTGATGTATGCCAAGGGAGTAACATAACTCTTGAGTAAATGCTGAAGCAAATTGGGGTCCTTGATCTAAAACAATAGACAATGGCAAGCCATGTCTTGACCAAACATGGTCATGGAATAGTTTAGCTAAATCTGATGAAGAAGTGGTTGTGGAACAAGAAATGAAAACCACTTCTTTTGAAAAATGATTCACTACCACTAGGATAGCATCAAAATCATTTGACTTTGGTAAACCAGTAATAAAGTCTGTAGAAATGTCTGTTCAAGGTTTAGAAAGTATAGGTAAAGGTAAAAGTTTGCCTGCTGGTGCTTTTTGCAAACCCTTCATGAGGGAGCATGCTTGACAGGACTTGATATAATTAATGATGTCCTGTGACTGTCCAGGCCAATAGAAAAATCATTTTAATAAATGAAAAGTTCTTCTTTGTCCTCCATGTCCTGCTATAGAAGAGTCATGACATATTTTTAATGCTTCCATTCTAAGTTCTTTTGGTATAAAGATTGTGTTTGAGTGTTCATGGATGAGGTAATCTTCATCTGCATTATAACACAACCCAGGCCAATCTTCCTCAAGAAGAGGCCCAGTGGCAGTAATGATATCCTGAATAAAAGAATTGGAAATAACAAGGCCCCTATAGGAAAGGGTGGGAAGGGTGGAACCACAAGCTTCTGAAATGATGGTGACTTGCTTGTTGGGCTCAGCCACCACCTGTTATGCTAGGCCCAGGTAGGGACAGGCATAGACCTTGCTGTAGATAAAGAGGATGAAGTGAACCAAAGGTAAGCTTCAAGATGAGTGGAAGGCAACAAATGAAGTGTTGTGCCTCAGTGGTACCAGCTACACTCCCAGGGGTGTGCTGAGATCAGATGCTAATGATTCTCTGGATAAGTGCCAGGACACAAGCAGTGGATTTCAAGTACATAGATACAAGGAGTAATGGAGATGTAAGGACTTGTGAGGTGATCACAAGGTAGAAGTAGCATAAGGAAAGAGAGGACAGGAAGTATGCTACTTTATAGTACAACTAATAGAGTTGAAGCAGAGATAAAGTGAGTAATCATGCTGACAAATGATGAGTAAGGTATCTGTGTGAAAACAGATGGAAACAGATGGAACAATTATGAGTCAGCTGATTAAATGATAGAAGGCCTGGGCAAAGGGCATAACAAGAGAGTGGTCTAGGCTAGGCTAGAATGCAAGAAGAGCGGAATCTATTGTGGAAAAGTGAACAAGAGAGCACCAAAGGTGTGAGAAGAGCAAAAGCTAGGAAAAGGAAAAGCAAGGAGAGAAGAAAAAAAGGAAAACATAACACCACCTTACTATGATTGAAATGGCAGGACAAAGCATCAGCCCTGCCATTAGAAGTATCCAGCTTATAGACAATAGTAAAGTGATATTCCATCAGAAGTTCAACCCAATGAGCTTGATGGGAAGATAAATCTTGGAGCTTGCACCAATGTTTCAGAGCTTGATGGTCCATCCAGATCTCAAAAGAAAGGCAATCAATGAGAAGATGGCACCATTCTTTGAGAGCTTGAACAACCACCAAGAGTTCCTTGTCATAGATAGGATAGTTCTTTTCTGCTGGATTGAGGGAATGCAATAAATAGGCTGCTGGCCTTCAAGCACCATCAACTAAATAAGAGAGAATAGTGCCTATGGCAATATCTGAAGCATCTGTTTCAACATGGATGGGGTGGGAGGAGTCAGGATAAACAAGGAATGGTGCAGTACTTATAATGTTCTTGAGGGACACAAAAGCCTTTTGTTGTGGCCCATCCCAGGAGAAACCATGGTTTTTACAAGTGAGATCATTCAATGGTCTTGTAATATCTGCAAATCCTTGAATAAAGTGGCAATAATAATTAGTGAGCTCAAGGAAAGCTTGAATATGTTTGAGAGTGTGAGGCTGCAGCCAATCTTGGATGGCCTGAACTTTGTTTATCTGCATTTTAACCCTGTCTTTAGACACCACCATTTCTAGATAGTCCACTTTTTCTTGCATGAAGTGGCATTTGGATGACTTTAAGAAAAGATCATTATCTTGCAAGCATTAAAGGACTTGGGCAACCAGCTGTGCATGTTCCTGTTGAGTTTTATCCTTGGTAAAAATAATAATATCATCAATGTACACCAGGACAAAGGCCCATAAATCATGAAAAATATCATTAACCATTGTTTGGAATATGCCAGGGCTATTGCACATGCCAAAATACATTACCAGGAGTTCAAAGGCCCCTATAGGCATGGTAAACGCTCCTTTCCATTCATTTTCCTGGTACATTCTGATGTTATTGTAACCCCATCAAAGATTTAGAGTAGTAAACATGTTAAAGCCCTTAAGATAATCAATAAGGATCGAAATCAATGGGAGTGGATAGAAGTTCTTGATAGTCCACTCATTTAGATATCTATAGTCAATGACCATATGCTTTCCACCATCTTTTTTACCTATGAAGAAGACAGGGGATGTCTGTGGTGATTTTGAGGGTCTAATATACCCTTTTTTTGTTTCTGTTTCAATGAAATTCCTAACTTCAGTCATTTCTTTATCTGAAAGTGGAATAACTCATCCTTTCTTTGGTACAAACCCTTCTTTAAGGTTGACCTGATGGTCCCAAGGTTTCCTTGTTGGCATTCTTTCTGATTGTTCCTGGGAAAATGTGTTTAGAAATTTATGAAACTCTTTCAGTACCTGATCCTTTAGTTCCACTTCATTGGTATTGATTTGTTGAAGCAGTATTGGTTTGCCTGGAATTAGTACTGTTTTCTTTTGCCAATCTATAATAGGGTTATGTTTCTTGAACCAATCATATCCTATAATAAGATCCATTTTTCTTAATTTTGATATGAGCACAGGTAGCACTTCTTCATGTGCTTTTCCATGCACATCTGTGAATTCAATGTTAAGGAGTACTTTACTTTGTATTCTGCCTCCTAATCCTTTGGTGCCATCTGTGTTGTATACCTCTACCTGTTGTTCAAGAGGTAATTGTGTTAACCTATGTCATAAGACAAAGTCAGTATCTACAAATGTTACCACTGCTTCTGAATCAATTAGAGTGTAGATAGTTCCACACTTGTTCCATTGTTCCTTCCTAATCCCTTTTACCTTTATTTCCAATAAAAATTCATCTCTTTCTTTGATTATTTCAAGGTTTTTATAAATATCTGTTAAAGGTAAATTTCAAATGCACACTGAATTAATACCTTTTTCTTTTATTTTTTCTGAGGAATTAAGCACTGATTTATTGCCATCAGCTGAGCTCTTTCGAGACCCCTCATAGGCAGGTGAAAAAACTGTATTCATAGAACAAGAATTAAATAATACAACTGAAGAAGAAGAAAGATAGTGACCTCAATCACCTTGATTGATGAAAGTCATCTTTATTTTAAATCCTTGTTTTCTAAAGCAAATTTATCAAGCCAATAGGCCCTTGTGGCCTCTCCATACATACTATTCTCTGGAATTTCTTCTATTCCAGAGATTATTGCCTTTTGCTTTGCAGCTTCTGCTACTAGCACTTGCATGTCCACCATTGGTGCTTCATACATGTTAGGCTGCCCTGCAACCAGTACAAAGTCTCCAAATGTCACTACCTGTCTTCTGGCCCTATTTTGTGCCAGGGCACCAGCCAAATTCTTTCTTGGGTTAAAATCAGGGAAGGGAGTAAAAGAAAGGCTGGAGCAACAGTCTTTGGCCAAGTGGCCCCACTTGTGGCATTTGAAACATTCTTTACCACCATAGTTGACTGCTCCTATCTCCATTGGGGCTCCCCTGCCCAGTTGCATTCCTGTTATAGTAAAATGCTGAGGGGGTTGCCATTGCAGATGTGGTTGGAATTGATTTGTTGCAGGGGAATTATTTGAGGGGTGAGGGGGAGGACCTCTCAGCAACTGCCATTGGTTTACAGGAGCTCCTCACTCAACTGCCATGTGCTCAAAAGCACAACCTATAACTCAGAACTGATTAATTAGCTCTGAGACAGTTTTCTCCAATCCCTGCAATATTGCATGCTGATAAATCCTATACTGAACCTGCTCCCTGAGCAGTTTCATTGCATGATGTTCATCAATTTCTGCATCCTTTTGCAGGACAATGAAGTCTTGCAAATAGTCATCAATTCATCCTGTATGCTGCAAATCTTCCAATTTTTTCAGCACTTCATAGGCAAGCTCATCAATGTGGAAGTATTTTTTGATGTCTTTAAAGAGGTCTTTCTTCACAGGCCATTGATTCTTATCTAGACAATCTTCCAGGATTAGCTGGGCATAGCCCTCAGCCTTTCCTTTCATGTGGGAGAGCATTCCTGCCATCCTTGTTTGATTGTCTTTCCAGTTAATGCTGAACTCCCATACCCAAACCTTTGCCCACCACAGTCACCACTTCTTCCTATCTTTATCCCACTTTCCTGAATCAGCCACCTTTCTTCCCATTCCTCCCCTCAACTCTCTCAACAAATCTTCCATATTATGTTCTTCTGACATTGCCTTAAGCCTTGAAGGTGATGATGGAGCCAGATGGTAGTGACCTTCTAACCACCCTGGATTACTCAGTGGTAGCAGGTCCTGGGTTGTATACTTGAAGGGGGGTTCCTTGATTGATGGGCTGGACTCTGGTAACTCTACCTGGCTTTTGTACTCCTCCTCTTCTTGCCTTGGAGTGGACATGTTTGACTAATGACCAGTGAATATAAGGGGGGGTGCAGATGGAATGAAGACCTCTCAGCTTCCTAAGTATGGTAAAGGGCCTAAGTGATTTTAAACAGTTACTGGCCACTACCTTTCTGTCTCTCACCTTTGTTGCCTGAAAATCTAAGGCCATCTGCCTGTCAAATATGTCAAACTTCTTTTGAAACTCCTTTCTCTCTGATTCATCTCCTGAAAATCCTAAAATGGCTTGGTTGATGAGATTTCTAAGTTTCTCTTTGTGCCCCCAGGAATAAGCATGTTTGAAGAGCATAAAAATGAGGTAATCTGTTTTCTAAACTTCCTGCACAGACCAAGTATGAAGTCTTGCACAAGTGGAATGCAACTGAAAATGCATTGACCTAAACCTAACACCTTAGCCTTGGTGTGTGCTGACTAATTTAATCCTGGATAGAGCTTTTGGACTAGTGGCTCTGAACTAGGCAATAGTAGTGAAAAGATAAGAGCCAAGGGAAAACAAGAACTGAAAGATTCAAGTGTGCAAGACTGGGAAAACCCAGGCTTGAGCCGACCTTCTTTTATATTGCTACAAACTGTGCACAGACCATGTAACTGATGCTGGCCCTAAAGTTTTGTACAGTAAGCTATCCAATAGCAATAAGAGAGTGGGGATCTAGAAATACATGAGACAAACATGAGGTGTGACATCAGAGTCTAGATCACTCTAGACTTGTGCCATGTAAAGGTGTGAAATGGTCAAATGGTGAAGAAGTGAAGAGGTGAAAGTGTGAAAATGTGAAATGGTCATGTGATGTGACAATGTGAAGAGCTACAGTAGTAAGATGATAAGTCCAAAAAGAGTAAAATTGAAAAAGTGCATTATAACATATATGTTTTAATAGTATGCTCAAGCTAAAAAGATATAGGTTTTAATAGTAACCTAGCACATGAACTTTCTTCTTTCTTACAGATTTCCCAAGCCCACACTTCACCTTCCTCTACTCCCATTTGATACCAACCTGCATTTATCCTTCTCCAACCCTCTTCAATATCTATCATGTTTGACTCCTCTACCTTCACTACTAAGCCAACAGAACTTTGCCTCAGTACTTCTGAGCACTTTGACAGCAATAGATCCAAGGCTGAGAACTGGCTGGATACAGTCCAGTTCTATCTCTTTGTTAACAGTGCAGTCTATAACTCAGATGAGAAGAAGATTGCCTTTGCTCTTTCATTCATGACTAAAGGGCCAGCACAGTCATGGGCTGCCATATACTGAAAGAAATGTATCTCCAGCATAACAGTTACTATGGGAAAGTTTTCCCACTTTACTTTTGCATTCCTGAAAGTCTTTCAACAGTAGGACATGGTCAACACTACCATCCATTGGTTGGCAAATATGCAGATGAAACAGGGAAAGAAAGGTAACTGGATGCCTTTCCTTGCTAAATATACTGCTGAGTTCCAGAACTGAGTCATCATGGCTAAAATAACTGACAATAATGTTCTTATTGGCTATTATGAAACAGGACTTTGTCATATCCCAGATCTCCAACCCAAATTCCAACTCCATTCTGACCCAGCTTACAATTGGTCTTTGCACCTAGTAAGCTACTCCAGCCCTCTGACTCCCCTCCAGGCAACTCTGGCCCTCTGTCATCATTTCAGTCTTCCCTAGCTATGCATGTACACTTCCCATCCCTTAGCATTATATACTCCCCCAGGCTTTCACTCCCACTCTGCCCCATTCCACTTCCAGTCTATCTCTGCTCCAGTTAAGTACTACTCTAGTTCCCCTTTGTCATCTCTGGGCCATCCCAATATAACTCTGTTACTGTTCCCAGTCAGTTACCATTACCATTATTGTTACTATTCCTGTTCTGTTCCTGTTCCTTGCTTTTTCCTGTTTTATCCTGTTACCCTTTAGTTTCAGTCTGACATGATTGGATATTGTCTTCCCTGACATCTCCATTCATTTCCTATATATCTAGACATCTGCTTTGCTTCTAAGTTTGCACCTGTCTCATTTCATTACACTTTTAGATAGCTCTGCCTCACTAAGGTATAAGTACTGTAGTTTTGTATCTTGTACCTTAGTACTGTCATATCCTGGACCTCTGACCTGAATTCCGACCCCATTCTGACCCGGCTTAGAATTGGTCTTCATACCTATCTTCCCCAGCTATGCATGTACACTCCTGCCCCTTAACATTATATGCTCCCCCAGACTTCCACTCCCACTCCACCCATTCTGCTTCCAGTCTATTTTTGCTCCAGTTAAGTATTATTCTAGTTCCCCTTCATCTGGACCATTCCAATATAACTCTGTTACCATTCCCAATCTGTTACCATTACCATCATTGTTACTATTCCTGTTCCATTCCTGTTCCTTGCTCTCCCCTGTTTCATCCTGTCACCCTTCAGTTTCAGTCTGACATGATTAAACATGGTCCTCCTGACATCTCCATTTGTTCCCTGAATATCTAGACATCTGCTTTGCTTCTGAGTTTGCATCTGTCTCATTTCATTACACTTCTAGATAGTTCTGTATCTTGTACCTC
>JBBPKN010001178.1:0-20180 GCA_038089275.1 Pulveroboletus cf. rosaemariae | reverse complement strand
CGCCGAGCATGTACGTCGTGTACGCCCCGCACGACCGTGCGTACCCGGAGGACCTCCGGGACTATCCGGACGAGCGGGACGGGTACCGGGACCCGTATGGGACGTTCGTGCCATGGCTAGAACGACCAGAGTTACCCACGTCGTTGCCATATCGTGGGAGACCGCCCACGCAGCCTTATGATAGTGTGGGTGTTGTTACTTCTCACTCGTCTGCGTTTGCAGGATGCTCACGAGTCGCGTTCGTCTAGTTTGTGATGCATACATACCTGCAGTGAAGCTGGAGCGTTGTTCCCGAATCCAAACGTCGTCGACACGTATTTATCTGAACGCTTATCTGTGTACAAGTGGAGGAGTATATTCCCAGATAGGAAGGGAAAGGTAAATAGGTCACATAAGTAGCACATAAATAAATTATGGGAAAGTTGATACACAGACGAGGTACTGTTACTGCAAGCGGACTCGTACAAACATCAGACAGAAGGAGCACAAAGACAGAGCGAGGGAGATGGTACGAATGTCTAGCCAGAAGTGAGGACCAGCAGACGGAATAAACCAAGAAAGGAAAGAAAACGAGAAGAAACGAAAAAGATGAAGAAAAGAAAAAAAAAAAAGGTAGATCAAAGTCCAATACTGCCATGTTGGACACGCATGTGTTGATAGATACCCTGACCTCTCGGGAACGTCGCCAGACACTCCCAGCAGATGTGCGCCTGGCAGCGCGTGCACGTCATGTGGTTGCATCCCTCACTACGCTCGATCGGTGCTTTACAGCCCGGACAGCTCTTGACATCGTGGTTCGACGTCCACTCGTGGAAGAGCTTGTCGTCGGCAACGTCGCGCTCCTCGCACGTCATCTCATCGTGGTACTCTATCCGGCACGAGGGACAGATGCGAACGAGACACGAAGGGCACTGCAAGACCGCGTTCGGTGGGGCCGATCGATACACCTGCGTGCAGTCCGGTGTGGGACAATGATGGAACTCCTCTGGTCGGCTGTGAACATACACCCAGAAAGCTGCTTCGATGACGGCGTTAAAATCCCCTGTAGATAACAATTTCCGTGATAAGCCGAGAGGAATGCGTTGCGTACATGCGGCATCGTTTCCAAGGCACCTCAGTGGGAACATCTTGTTCTCCACCGCCGAGGTCAGGTAACCGATGAGACAGGTACGACACCATTGGTGACCGCATGCAAGTGACACCGGTACGACCACTTCACCGAAGCACACAGGACAAACGGTATCCGATGTGCTGACCTCATCGTCTTGCTGGCCTTGCACCTCCTGGACCGCCTTGCAGGCAGTCCGAAATGCCAAATCATTGCCTCTTATGACAAGGACACGTTCACGAACGTCCAAGATACAGTTTTCCGCACCGAGGAGTCCTTGCAGGGTAGGCAACTTGGCACTGTAAAAGATACACAAAAGTTTTCCGGACAATGGAATCTTCCAGAATTGCTGTGCCTTGAGCTCCACGACTTTGCGAACGATATCTTGGCGAGCACGATGCCTCATCACTATGGGGCCCCACAGCGATACTACCCGTCTCTTGCCTTGTACCTGTATCTGGACTCCAGGATATTGGGCCTGCAGCCCAGCAATGTAGGTTAAGCCAGCCCTGGCGACAAGGAAATCATCCCATAGAGGTTTCTTGTCGAGTGTGACAGTTTCGCCGTGCAACAATTGCTCGAACTCGTATTTGAGGCTGCTCATCAGCTCAGGCTGGTCACTGTGTAGCCGGATATATACTGGAGAGTCGTCTTCGGCATTTTCTTTGACTCTTTCTCTAATAGAGACACGGGGACCGTATCTGCGTTGCCAGGACCAACGCAACCATCCAATGTCTTCGCGCATCTTCTTGTAACCTTCTGTGCTCAACGTATGGGAAAGACTGACGATGTGGCGGCAGAAGAGAGTTGTATGTCCGATGACTTTGGGACGGCGACGGTCCAAGTCGTCTTGAGCAGCACGGGCTTCGGCGGGAGATGTGAAACGAACCCAGGCCTTGACCAACCCGTCCTTATAGGGAGGAGGGATAATATCGAACCCGGCAACTGTGCCATATTCTTCTAGTCTGGAGCGGAGAAAGCGGACCGCTTTATCGAGTGACTGGTAATTTGGACGGCCCAACATAACCGAGTTTGAGTTGGCGAACTTGCGCAAACTGACTTCGCTCGCGCTTGCGGGAAGGTGATTGATGATGACGTTATACGCGCCGACACAGGGCAGCCCTTCGTATAATTGAGCGGACACAACCAAGTTTTCCATCAGGAATCCATTTAGCGAGTCGATGGCGGATTTCGCCTCCTTCAACGTATCATAGCCGACGTAACCAGCTTTGGAGGGACTCTCCCACACGAGTTGGACATCCGTATCTGAAAGAACCGTGTTGCCACGAATCCAATTATTGATCGCCAACTTCGCGCGGACCATTCTTCCGGCAAATTCAACCCCATTGAGGTCTGTGACAGCTTTGAGCGCATCCGCCGCAGAGGCGAACAGGATCTTGACGGTAACGGGTTTTCCAGACGAGTCCGGGCGACTAACGTTGTCCACTTTGTACGGCGCAAGTAGTCCATCCAGCTCCGCAGAGGTGACAGTGCTGGCGACGTTCCCGAGATGTACCCACCGGCTCTCGAAGCCAGTCACCACGTCTCGAACCTCGAATCCACCATCGAACTGCACCTTGATGTGATCTGATATCGTTGTGGCGTACAATGGCTCGGGTCTCGGCGGCGGCTCATCACTTCTCGGTGGTGGTGGCGGCGGCGGCGGCTGCGTTATGTTGGTGGACTAGCGGGGCTGCTTAATATAGGGACTCAAATCATTTTAGAGGTTTCTTACCCGAACAGGCTGTGGAGGATGGAGAAATTTGCACGGATCCTTGTGGCATGGGAAACCTTTGACCCAATTCCGGCAGACATCGCGAGGTAGTGTTTTGCGATACTGTGAAACCGTGTTCGAAACATTCGAAACGGTGGTGTCAATAGACTGTCGCGGCATTTCACATCAAAACCAAGCGTTATGACCAGCCGAATCGAGGGACTTACAGTAAATGTAGTGTCACTGAAAAGGACGGAGGACCCGCCTGACAGGTCTTCGGACAAGGAACTGGATGTAGATACTGGCGAATGGGGAACATCTTGACTGGCGGGTAGCCTGACAATATTAAGAGGGGTTCGGCCAGCTAACGGTGGCGAAATCACTCGATTTGAAGCGACGGGGCCACTGAATCGCTCAAAAGCGGAGTTTGACTCCACTTGGTTAAGACGGCGCTCTCTGTTGACAGGTTGCTACCCAAAAGTTAAAAAAGATGAATGAGATGACAGTTTAACATATCGGTCGCTTACCGTCGAAGGATGAGGACGATTATTATGTCTCATCGCGCGATTGCGTGGTCTCGATAAGCCAGGCGGGGGTGGTAACTTCACATTGAGTCCTTCAACAGGGTCAACCACATTGCTTCCATTCGATGGGCTGCACGAGATGACTTCTAGTGAGCGAAATGTTTCGTTTTCTTTGACAGGAATGGAAGGCGTTGTCCTTGATGGGACGTTTTTCTATGACAGAATCGAAACACAGACGGATAAAATGCGAGATGAGTCACCAGTCGTCCGTAGCCGAATGTGGCACCTACTTGAGAAATTGGCGTGGGTATGTGCGGACGAGTGGTGGGGGGCTGCATTTGCAGTCCTGCAAAAACTTGCTGCTTTAGTTGTGCGTTAAGGTATTCGTTGTTGCGCAACGTTGGAGCCGCAGCGAAACAGGGGTCTATAACGGGAGAACGTGGTCTAACAAACCTTAACGACGAAGCCTACAGCAAGGCACCACGAGAACTCACCCAGGTGCTGGGTTAGAGAACCCCCGTGGTGCTACTCCAGAATCGAGTGGTCTGTTTTGAGATCGGGACGGTGCTTGTTGGGGGAACCGATTGTCTCGGCGGATGACATTCCGCCGACCGTGTGTGTAAGGCTGATGTATATGATACATGAGCCAGATGCAAACTCGCCACAAACGCCTGTACCTCTGCAAACCTGGGCTTATTGGTTCCGTCCTGACGAGGGGTGGACTTGGACTGTGGTAGGTTGCAATGTTGGTCTGGATAGCGCTGTAGCTTTCCCACGACGATGGTAGAATCCGGGGGAGGACATGTGATAGCGTTGCGTTGCGGGAAGGCCTCGGTCAGCTCCTTTGGCGAGGCGAGAGCGTCGAACTGGTTGAAGTTTCTTGGTCCAGCGCAAGTCATCGTGTATCGGGGACACTGAAACAAAGGAGAGCGACTTTGGGCACGACGCTCACAGCGGCAGTCACAACTTGAAGGGTTTTCGACCGCAATCGGTCTATCCTAAAATGGCATATAAACAACCGTCAAGCGACCCCTCACGGCTTGGCTGCTGCATTCTGATCAGTCGCCTATGCAAATGACATCAAAGCATAACATCACATTCATACGATGGCACAGGATAAGCGTCTACAGAATACAACACAACTCCACAAAGTAAAGCGAGGTCCATCGACGAGCGGAGGCGCACCGGAGGGCAGTATCAACGCCACCCAGCGTCCTCGCTTGGTCGACAGAGTCGATCCGGTATCCGGGAGTATCGAGGGCGAAGAGATCGCTGGGACAGCCACGTACTCGGTCTCGCTGGTCGGTGGATGAATGGTTTTTCCGGAGTAGTCTGTGCAAGAACCTCCCGGTCGTCCGACGCTACTGGGTGGGCAAAGGATGGCCACCCCCTGGCGCTGACAAGTATGAAAGCACTCTGGGCAAGAGATCAGGCGAAGCTTCTTCATATAATGTCTCCGTTACCACGAGTAGTGAAGCAAGGAAACGCGCGCCGTGCCAGAGAGCACAGACAAGACGGAAAGTGAGATGCAGCGAGTGAGAGTTGATCATAGAGTCGACCAAGGGTATTCCTATATCGCAGAGAGAAGCCCAAGGGAAACGCAAGAAGACTGAAACACACTAACCAGGGAAAAGCTGGAGTAATGAGATTAGCACAGCTTTGAGCCACTCCACACTCGGAGCTCGGTCAAGGCTCTCCTTCAGTGCAGATGCCGTCCGATTAATCGACGCAATCTCGGCGTGAGCTGTCCGGGAAAGTAAGTGAAAGGTGTCGACGAGATGGGCCATCGAAGCCGTGGTGTCACTCTGGATAGCTTGGGCAGCTTTTGCCTCTACAAGCGAAATTCCAAGCAGTTTCGACGAATCCTCTACGACACCCACGAGCTGCTCTAGAGACTGGGAGCAACGTCACATTATGGCAGAAATCGAAAGGAAACACCGTTCTGACGTTTTGCATTGCAGAAAGGCCGTCATCCAGTAATCCTAGTCGACGCTCTAGGTGCGCCTGGAGAAAGTGTCAGGCTTTCGGAACATCTCCAAGAGCGGTTACACACGGCTACGTCTAGGTTTCGGAGACTTTCGTCTTTAATCAAGGCTAGCGCTGTGCTTAGTTCAAACGTAATGGAAGATTGGACGGCGGGAAGAAGCCCGAGGAGATGATCGGAGTGCTAGGTAATTGCAAATTATGAATGGTCTGCGGACGGCGAAAGTTTGGAACACAGACATCGCGTTGCGCGTTCTCAAGCACGCTATAGAACTAGGAATGATTAGCCCCACGCCGCGCACAAACGTCAATGGGAATGTAAAACTTTGATACTTTTGTCATGATCTCTCCAAGACTAATGCGATTCGTGTCTTCGATCTTCTGGATCACATTCTGTACTTCTATTAGAACCTGGAAGGAGTCAATATTGGCAGGAATACGAGTGGTTGTGTACCGATCGAGAGTTGGCGAGGATGGTCGTGGCTAGCACATCCGAGGTGTCTCTCATTCCATCAGACGCCAGGCGCAGAGCCTCTAGCATGTTACGCATGTCCTATACGAGATTCGTTGTGACGAACAGTTCTCATTTGTGAAGGTGACGATCATCTCGCACCTCTGTGGTTCTTTCCCATAGTTGATACGTCACCTTGGAGCTTTTCTCTCGTTCCGTTAAAAACCGAACGAAGATCGCCTTCTCGTCCGTGATATTCCTATAAATATCTTTCGCGGTGTCTGCGCATTAATTTTATGAAGTGATGGTATGCGATAACGGAGTGTATGCGGTGTTACCGATGTCAATCCACCTTCGGAATGTAAAGCAGAGCTGGGCTGGTAGCGACCATCAGACGAGCCACCTCGTGGGCGGCACGTTTCAACGTACGAATTTCACGGAGGTAACCAGAATAACTCGACCAAAACTGAGCACTTCGAGAGAGGGCACTGTCAAGGGACGTTGGAGCATCACCCGTTGACCAAGGATATTTGCATACTCTACACATCGGGCTTGTCCCTGATTGGTTGGAGGTTTCTGAGGGATGTTTGCATAGGAAGCGCACTCCATTGGTGGTAAATAGTGTCGTGCGGTGGCAAGTTCACACATGGTCATGCGAATGGCAGCTTATATGCGCGATGAGAGAGCACGAAGGCCGGAGGAAGATGATACGAGTACCGTGTATGCGCTCTTGCTCGTCCATGCGCGATTCGTCACAACGGGCTTTGACCAAGGCAATGGCATCCTGGAAGCAATCTGGTTTCCTCCGGTAGGATTGGAGGGCGTCTTTTGACGATAAGAGATACGTGATGCGCGCGGTGTTTCGAAATACCTTTGCTCATGAAGAGGGCATCTCTCCCCGCCTGCGACAGTTCGGCTCCGCGTCGCCGTGTTAGCTACAGGTCGCACAATAATGAATCAATGTTACCATCAAAGATGTTTGGAAGAGAGTCTTCTGCAATCCGCGGTTGAGGGTTCGGCGGTGTTTGGTGGGTGGTCCAGGACCACGCCAAGCAGCAGGTGATGCGATTGGCAACGGAGAGTATTAACATGTACCGCAACATTCCGGCGTCGGTCAGCGTTATTGTTGTACCACGGCGCGTGGTCACCGCCGGTTATGAGCTTGTGAGAGAGGAGAAGTGCTAGACTAGGGTTTAGCGTGCAGATGTGGCGTGTCAGTCGGGTTCGGAGTGACATGACTGCAAACGAAGCACGATCAATGATTGGCTACAGAAATCTCCATTTGCCATCCTTTCCTCGACGTCGCACATAATCGGTCTCCACAGATAAGGGAGGGAGATAGCGCGAGGTGGGGTAAGGCTGGAATTGGATTCACGATCAATCTTGGCGCACAGTAGGCAAGTTACGATTGTCATGGTCACACGCGTGGCAACGGGAGGTACGGATGAGCTGTCACCGAGGTCATGGGCGTTCAGCGTTTCTCACTATCGTCCTTGGGTTCGGACTTTGCCGTCGTCAAGCGAACACACCTTGGCGAGGCTACAGATGACGCTACGACGGCGTGCTCGAAAAAGGACGACGAGCTGTTTACGATGAGTCATCGATGGACTCGGGACTGAGAGGACACGGCCATTTCGTTGGAATCGTCACGACAGCTCGCGTCACCTGGCTGACAGCGGAATAATCTGGATAAAAGACGTTAACTCCACTCGTTTGATATGATCTGTAGTAACAAGGAGCAGCTACGGGGATGGAACGAGTTCCCGTGTGGTGTGTCGAGTCCGTTTCATGTGTCGATCTGATGGTGTCCATGTCTTGGGGACGCGGTATCCCGATGCGTCAGTTCCCACGGTCTCGGACGGCGGGTCATCGGACACCCGGACTGCGCCGTTCCGTCAGGTGTTCCGCGTAGAATACTGGAGATGCTCTTGACACGGCGTGCGCTGGCATGTCCACATCACCGGCGTGAACTCGGCTCACACCAGTTGAGCGATCTCTTGAACGACTTCGACCTAGGATCCAAGCACATGGAGCTCGTGGTTTCGGCTCCGGGGTGCTTCACTCTCATTTGCTGGTGCGCTGGAGCCCATACCTCAGATCACCAAGCCCTTGCACCAGTGGCCGATCCTCCCAAATGCTCCGGCGGTGGGAATGCCACACTACCTCTGGTCACGGACGTGATAGCCTCATTCCCGCATCATCACGATGGAATAATTTGTAAATGTGAAAAGCGTCCGAAAACCCCGAGGCGTCCAGTTCTGTCTCCCTCGGATCCTAAGCGACCGCTTGGCGGTACCCGTCCATGGCCAACGTACGTTCCACGGACCAGCCCAGTGCGTCTCCAGGCGTCGGTTTCCTCGGGTCAACCGGACTCATGCTCTCAGTGGTGGCGGCCATGCGTCGTTTGCGTGAAACTTTCGCGGGTGGATGCAGCCGGCAGGCTTCCGACTTCCACCGTCCACGGCATTCCTTTGCTTCTTCGGCTGAGATCTGAAACAGGGCAGATGCCGGAATCGGGCGGAGTCCAGTCAACGTGGCGCCAGCGCTTAGACTGATTGACTTTGGCACCAGGCGATCTGTTCTGTGGACATGGAAACGCGTCAAATTCGTTGCCTCTAGATAAAACAGACACTCACCGTCCTCAGCTGTCGGATCAGCCATCGATGCACAAGTTTACACGTGGGTCGAGCATGACCGGACATACATCTCGTCTCGTCTCGATCCTAATGACTATTGATGTCATCGTACTTATTACGAGCTAGTAGTTTGCTACGGATGATAATACACTGAAAGGGTCAGCAAAGGCACTCGTCATTAAAGCTTGTCGTCCGTCAAAGGATACATAAATCGTTCTGGTTCGTACAGTAGCTGGTGTCAGAGCGTAAGAGTCAAAATGGTGCAGAGACGAAAATGTGCAAGAAAAAAAAAGGAAACACATAATTCAACGACGGTCCTCGTTTCGCGCTTTTCGAACACTGAGCGCACCGGCGGCCAGCTTCTGCTCCCAAAGCATGTGCCCCTCTCCCTCTATCCACTCCCCCGTCATGGGCTCTCTCTCAAAGTCTCCGTCCCGGTAGCCGTAGCGCTGCTGTAGCAGACGCAGCAACGGATTTCGCAACGCGGGATCCATGCGGACGCTTTCTCCCGGATGGTAGCTTCCCACTCCATGGCGGGATAGGCTCTCTTCGAAAAGCGCTTCCTCATACGTGCACCCACAGTTTAGACAGCCTGGCGGTGCCATCCGAGGTGGGTATGCGCGGCGTTCGCGTCGGGAATCATGCCACGAACAGAGAGCATTCCCGGCGCGGTTCAGAGAGCAAAAGAGCCGTATGCGAGCATCAGTGCGTGCCTTCCATGACATGTGGATGGACGATGGCGTTGGTGTGTTTTGAACGGGAAGGGAGCAGAGCACAGAATGTTTCGAGTGGCTCATGGGGGAATCGGTCGGACTCCCCCGAGCAAGCTCACTCTCGAGTTCCTTAATGCGGAGTCGACTGTGATCGTTCACGAGTTCGAGCTCCCGCACTTTCTTCCGCAGAATCTTGATCTCCTCCTCCATAGAGTCTGGAGAAGTCAGAGGGTGAGGAGTTGCCGAATGATTCACATAAGCGCGAGGATTAGGACCCTGGATGAGATGATGAGGGTACGCGAGATCTGACTGCGCCGACGACTGCCGCTGATGGATTGGCGATGTGCGGTATGGGTGGAAGGAGTGGTGTGAGGTAGAGTTCCTCAGCTGGGGAGGAATGTCCAGTTCGCCAATAGCACCAGACAGACTGGATGTGACGCTCATGCCGGAGACATAAGCACTCTGAAGAGGATAAGGGGCAGTCATGGGGCGATATTCGTTCATTTGTCCGAGTCTTCACGACAATTTGTACGGCGTACCATTGCTAGGCCCATCACCGAGTGATGTGCCCGCATCAACCCAGCGACGCCTTGTCAATGCGCACAGCCTGCCGTAGCCGAGGCACGAGGCAACGTAAGATCCACGTCACAGGTGTCACCGTTTCGGGAGCAGACGTTACATAGGTTTATCCCTACCCGCTACCCGGGGTCGTCATAGACCCCGAACGCAGGATCTCATCGGAACATACCCTCTAGAACCGTCCATCTAAAGATAGACGGCAGAAACAGGAACTCCGGGGTTGAGACTGTCTCGAGGACGCTTGTATCATGAAACGTGCGTGTCCGATGACATCCAGATCCTATGACAACCGCATCTCCACACTGCCGCGGAGGAATGGAGACGTGTATTAGCCCATACATTTTAACGTCGGTCAGACTTGCTATACGAATGGACATCTCGCCAAGGCTTTCCCTGGATAAATGTGCTGTTGCATGGGTGGTAACCCAAACAGACGCTCAAGAAGAGACGGGCGAACCTAGGTCTGTCTGGTATCTCAATTTCACCTGTCTTCGTGTCTATGGTGATGGATCTTGTGATCTCAACAGCAGGTCGACGCGAACATCTGGAACCATGGCGCTCTGAGCTTTTGGATGCGGGAAACAAGATTGCTGACCAACATTCGAAAGATTCGCGAGAACGGAAAACAGTGAACGCGAGTCTCCCCACTTGAGGCCTTCTCGGGCTCGCACGAGTACTGAACTGAAGGACGCCCGACCGGAAGTTGTATAGTGTGACATATTGTGGCCACAAAAGACATACCTATTTCCAGTAATTGGCACTTGGACTGAAGTGCCGAGGCACGTTCTTGGGATTTTTGGCACATGAGTGGAGACAGACTTGGAAATCCTTAATCCAGTAAACGGTACGTCGCTCAGTGGAGTTGTACGGCACCGTTGAAGTTGCACAGTGGACTCGGGTCAAGGATCTGTGGTCGTTCACAAGCATGAGTACTGGATTTCCCACGGAAGGCCACGTGGGGCATCAGATAAAAGTGGCGTCGCAGTCGGTTGAATTTTCGGTTCGTGTTACTTTTTTCCCCCTCACTGTCTCCCCAAGAACACGCAAAAAACATGGTCTACAAAGTCGCAGGTATGCAACGGACTCTATCCGCGATGAGTGGATGACTGACGCACAATCTTCAGACATCTCTCTTGCTGCTTTTGGTCGCAAGGAAATAGAGATCGCAGAGGTAACACAGTCTTTGCTTTGCGGTAATAGTCGTTTACATGGTCTGCAGCATGAAATGCCGGGACTTATGTACATGCGGGCCAAGGTAACGCATCGCGAGTGTTGTATGCTGTCCAATATCCCTTATGCTGTATATAGTATGGTGCTTCCAGGCCTTTGACGGGTGCCCGCATCGTAGGATGCCTTCACATGTATGGCCGGATTTCCTATACTACTCATCTTCTGATCTTTGGTGTCCTAGGACGATCCAGACGGCTGTTTTGATCGAGACTCTCACTGCCTTGGGTGCCGAGGTTACCTGGTCCTCTTGTGTGGGTCTCTTCGCCGTATTGAGGATCTTCGCTCCTGATGCTTTGTTTAGAATATCTTTTCCACACAAGATCATGCTGCCGCTGCGTGAGTGAAACCATATCATCAGTTTATATAGCATATAACTAGGTATATCTAGTATTGCCGCTACGGGTGTTCCCGTGTTTGCCTGGAAGGGCGAGACGGAGGAGGAGTATTCCTGGTGCATTGAGCAAACTCTCGCTGCTTTCCCTGGTGGCAAGAGTCTGAACATGATCTTGGACGATGGTGGTGATCTCACCACACTTGTTCATGAGAAATTTCCCCAATACTTGAAGGGTAGGCATCCTTGTGATCTGAGGGAGATCAGCCAATTTTATGGGCTATCCAGACATCCGAGGTCTTTCTGAGGAGACCACTACTGGCGTCCACCATCTTTACAAGGCTTTCCGTGATGGCAGGCTCAAGGTCCCTGCCATCAATGTCAACGACTCTGTCACCAAGTCCAAGTTCGACAACTATTACGGATGTCGCGAATCTCTCGTCGATGGTATCAAGCGCGCCACGGACGTCATGCTTGCCGGAAAAGTCGCTGTCGTTGCAGGCTTCGGTGATGTTGGCAAGGGCGTAGGTTGTCTTGACATGAGTTGGATGTTGTTGGTCTGATTGGCTGTTGCAGTGTGCCGAGTCTCTTCGCTCTTATGGTGCTCGTGTATTGGTCACGGAAATCGATCCCATCAATGCTCTACAGGCTGCCATGGCTGGTTATGAAGTCACCACTATGGAGGATGCCGCTCCTCGTACCAATATTTTTGTAACCACCACCGGTAACCGTGATATCATTACCTCTAAGCATTTCTTGGCAATGCCCGAGGATGCTATCGTCTGCAAGTTGGTGCTTTCGTGCTACTGGTGTAGGCAAATTTGCTAAAATCACCCTAGTATCGGTCATTTTGATGTCGAGATTGACGTCGCGTGGCTGAAGGCAAATGCAAGAGATGCTGTGAACGTCAAGCCTCAGGTCGACCGCTACACGACCCCTTCTGGTCGTCATGTCATCCTACTCGCTGAGGGTCGTCTTGTCAACTTGGGGTAGGTCTCTGGTAATACCAGCAAGTATCTCGTACTTACGGATGATCAATAGTTGTGCTACTGGACATCCTTCGTTCGTGATGTCTTGCTCGTTTACGAACCAGGTCTTGGCTCAGATCGCTTTGTGGACGAATCCTGGCAAGTTTGCTGTTGGTGTACACATGCTGCCGAAGGAACTCGACGAGGAAGTTGCCCGCGCCCACCTTGAGCAACTAAATGTCAAGTTAACCACGCTCTCGGCCGAGCAATCCAAATACCTTGACATCCCTATTCAGGGCCCATACAAGGCCTCACACTACAGGTGAGGCAAGGATTAATTCAATGGAAATCGCTAATCTAGGTGAAAAAAGGTACTGAACACGTGTAATGTTGCATGATGGCCTCAACGTGCCCTCGTTGATATGAGAGGAACGGGACCTTCAACGTCCTATGGGGTTGAGATGTAATGTATTGAAGGGTCTTGCACGCTCTTTGGAAGGCAGACGACGACAGTTGGCTCCCAACCTGGGTCACGTCCGGGATCGATACATTATTTGGAGAGGTCACGATGTGTTGGAGCTACGGGCCTCAACGTGCTCGTCCGTGTTGATATACGTCGATACGAATGCAGGGGAAGATATGATATTTACGTGTAGCGAGGTCAACGTTTGCTGTGTGATTTGGTTGCAATACAAACGATTTAACGTTTTGCTCGGGTACACGGGAAGCTGGGAAATTTCCCACGACGTGTGTTTGCCGTGGTGGTGGCGTGGGAGCGACTCGGATCGCGGTTGCTGTGAGATCTACGAAGGTGATGATTATGTAATATCATCGTGAGCTGGAAGGGGTGCGGAGTGCGACGGTGACTGGCGCTACTTCCGAATGGTCTCGTCCGCTCGCAATCCGAACGAGTCCTACGCTCAGCGTGCAAAAAAGGCGAGCGCGTCTTCCACCCCGCGAACGACACAACAAAAGCAGCAACAATCTACCTCTCATACTGTCTCCGCCCTCCCGCCCTCCTTAAAGCCCCCACGGGTCAATGTCTGGGCGGAACGCATCAGGGAACAAAAGGCGCACGCTGCATCTCAGCCTGCCCAGATGCCCCGTCAGCGCGCGGTCTCCTCACCCCAGCTATCCCGTGATAACGCGATCCCCCCTCGATCACCGGCGCCAGACCTCGCTGCACGGCTTGCCATCCTCGATCAGCAGGACGAGCACGACCCCTTCGTCGTCCGCGTCCCGCCCCATCTCTCTCGTCGATCCTCCTCCAGTACCAATCCCGTTCCCACCGCCGACCCCAGTGCATGGCCCCATCTCCCACCCGCTGACCCACCTAGCACTGCCTCCTCTGCTAGCCGTGACTCCCCCTTCTTCTCCGTCCCGCCCTCCAGGCAGAGTATGTGTTTGCCTGTGTTTGCCCAATGACACCTGTCGCCTTACTGTCTGCCGTTAGATAGCACCGCATCTGTTCGTCAATATGCCTACTCCTCGTCCAGCTCCGTGCGCTTGTCCCGCGTGCAGAGCTCTCTTTCTCAGTATTCCCATTCCGCCTCCCAGTCCAGAGCTCAGAGTAGATCTGGCAGCTCTGCTTCCAGTCCACGTTTGCAGATCCGTGGTCGCACGTCGCCACAAGACGATCCTCTTCCTCCCGATCTTAGATTAGACCCCCAGCGCCAAAGATCCTTGAATAAACGTTACAGTCCTGCATTGCCTGACCCCCAGAACCCCATATCAAGCCCGTTCCAGATCGACTCCGTTCCTCCCCCCCCAGATCCCCCCTACTATCGACATCCGCCTCTGCCCCCGTTACAAGACATGTCTGCTCGATATACACACAACTTTATCTCCCCATATGCACCCTCTCCACATTTTTCATCTGCTCATGTCCCAGCTCATACTTCCTCTTCTTACAGTCCTCCTCATTCTAGTCAGGATACGCCTCCCTATCCCCGCTATCCTCCCTACCCTGCCTATATGTATGGACATCCCTCATTATTCTGGGGTGACATCCCTCCGCACTCGCGCAATCATTTCCAATGCCAACCTCACATTCCGTCCAACTATGCTGACCTCTCTGAGCATGCCGTCCCACCTAAAACAGAATTCGGCTCCACATCTCCCGCCGTTACGACAGAGCTTGGTGCCTCGAAGCACCCAGCGCAGGGCCAGAACGGCTGGCAGCCTAGACCATCCAGAAGCGTCGTATTTGGCACCATCAATCTCGCCGAGTCTCAGGCCGACCCAGGCACCCCGCCGCCCAACAAAGGGCAGCGAACCGACCCCGTGGTCGAGCATGCAACAGAGCAGTTTGCTACTTTTTCGATAGGCGTGAACCCAGATGAACCTTGGCCATCGCGGCTTGCCAGCCGCAAGTCGTCGGTCCGGTCACTGTCCAGAGCCCTCTCCTCTCAGCCCACTACCAATGATAGTGGCAAAGATACCAATATTGCGCCTCTACCCTCGCAAGAGGTCAATGGGATTAAGAAACCAGTCAAGTGGGAATTTGGTTCGACTCGTAGCGAGGATCTCAATAACCCTCGACTTCCATCATCGCCCTCGCTGACATCATTTCCCCCACTGAACCACCAAAGCGAGCCCAGTCCAGAGCACGTGGAAGATAAACCCGATCTAGTTAGCAGTCCCTCACACGACACATCACGAGCCGATCACTCGTTGGACAAGTCTGAAACGGGGTCGCCTACGAGCGACGTATGGGTGGTCAGAGATTATGGATACGGGTTCGGCGACCATAGCGGGCGTGGGAATGCACCTGATGTCGTGCGCTGGGAGATGCGTGAGCGCGAAAAGGAGCGTGCGCGAGATCGGGAAATGATTCGGGATCAGTATCGTGAAAGGGGCTGGGAACCCATGCGACAACCCGGCTGGCGGCATGAGAACGGCGTCGATGAAGGAAGGGAGGGTTGGGAACAACAGGCGCATATCGATGTACCAAGGCATGTAAGGCCTCGGCGGGGCTCATTCCCCGGTTATGGAGGGCACGAACGGGGTGGGTATGCTACTAGACGGGGGAGAGGGTTTGCAGGACGCTTTCACGGGGGCCGTGGGAGGGGAAGTTTTTTCCATCATCATCGGCTTGGGTCGTACTCGTATTCACAGCAGCAGCTGCTGCTGCCACTACCACCGCCATTCGAGGTGCTTCCACCTGCAGTCGACATGGTCAATGGGTATGGTCAACCTCCTTACGGTCCACCGGAACTTGCATCGTACGATGCTGTTCTTCCTGCCCCACAGTCGCATGCACCGGTCTCATCAGCTACTTATTCAGTGGATGCGATGCGGAACTATTTGTTGGCACAGCTGGAGTACTATTTGAGCCCGCAGAATATGGCACAAGACTTTTATCTCCGGCAGAGGGTGAGTCCTGTTCTATCCTCATTGTCCTATTTGGTGAATCTCTCTTGGCACCACCCCTCGGCGCTTTCACGTTTCATAGATGGATAACGAGGGCTGGATCCCTATCTCACTATTGGCGTCGTTCAAGCGGGTGCGTCAGCTGCAAACAGATGCAGATATTGTCAGAGAAGTGCTGACACAGTCGGGAATGGTCGAGGTGAGCGGGGATTGGGTAAGGATGGGGGGTAGGCAGTGGGAAATGTTTGTGCTACCGAACGCACCGAGGAGCGTGGTGACGAGTGTTGACTATGAAGAAGACAGGAGTCCTGAGTCCGGTCCTTATCATGACGGTGATGCATACGCGGAGCTTGGGGAGGCTGAGGACGAACATGGGGAGACAGAGGGTGACTGTGATGGCGAGGACTGTGAGGGAGATGATGAGGAAGACGATATCGAGTTTGTGATTGGGGAGGAGGCAGAGGGATCATGGATGCCTGTGCCGGAACGCAAGCAATGATCAAGACCCTCGTTGACATTCACTTTCCGATCGCCTCTTGGCCTCCAGCTAAACACTTTTTCTCTCAGGTTCGACTCGCGCTGACCGAGATTCGTGTGCAAGACAGTGACAAAGCCCCAGGGTTGAATTTGTATATACCTGACTCTCTTTCTTTTTTTTTCTCCCCCTCCAATCTGTTTCGCTTGCTCTCAATCTCTGATCTCAAGCTCTCGTCTGTCCACACACACTCATATACATGCATGTGTAGCTTTTTTTTTCTTGCCCCCTCTGTTTGTGGTTATGATGTTTTTCACTACATGGCATTTCACAGTTGCAAAGTATAATGATATTTGCATTTGTAAATACAAGTCAGGAGGACCCGGTGACTTTGGCCGAATTCATGCCTGACTCGACAGACGCCCTCTCTAGACGCCATTGCCGTGAATGTTACACTAGGATGTGTGAACGGTGGTAGTTAGTCATTACGCTGCTGAAGAAACATCTGGCGTGCTGCTGACACTGAATTCGGTTACGACTGACTCGGCGTCCGGTCAACCGGGGATACCTTTCAATCAACCCCACTCGGGCGACGAAAGAGTATCATGCTAGCCGGATGAACGCCGCAAGATTTTTTTTTATCGCAAGGATGAATCTGACTCGGGACGGCGCACTCAGTCTCCTCAATACCTACCGTACACAGAGTGGTTCGATGAGGACGTTTGTCTATTCACTCGGTCTTTAGTCCCGGATGGCTTTGTCGCTGCGGTCAACACCGATAAGATGTGGGTCGAGATGGCGGTCAAAGATCAAAGAGGGTAAGAGAAGGGGTTGTGGATGCGCGAACGGGCAGAGAGCTGGAGCTGGAGCGTCTGGGCAGTTGGAGCGACGAGATAGAGAGAGCGAAGGTCATCAGCGGGAGCTGCGCTGCACTGTACTGCAGTGAACAGCAAAAGTGGCATGGCTGGCGAGACGACGCGGGAACTTTCGGTTTGAATCGTGCGTATGTACACGGGACACTACTTCTACTTCCTGGAGGAAGACGTACAAAGGGGGATTGTTGTCGAAGAAGACGAGAACACGGGAGTTCATAGAAGGGGGCTCCCCATAAAGCACGTTGTTCGAGGGGTGACAAGTACTAGGTTTGAGCAATGTCGTTGCCAACGCCATAGAGGATAGTGTACGGGTGTGGGGACATTGCGTGGTCAGGGTTGGTCGGAGGTGGTCGATGAGTGATGCGCTGTCGAGAGACATTGTAAGCGCGACGAAATCAATGACATTACCCAGATGAGCTGAAGTGAATATGGGGACGAGAGGACGAGTTGGTCTACTCAAAAGTGTCGAGAGTGGGAAACAGACAAGGCTAATGGTCAAGAGCACTGTCCAGGGAAGCCCTGTACAAGGTGGAGGATGCATGTACACCAGACAGCCAGCAGTGACAACCCGAATAGCTACACAGACATGCAGGTTAATCTGGGCAGCAAAGTGAACAGTGATCAGAAAAGAGGGATTGTGGAGATGGAAGTGTAAAACTGCAGGATACTTGAAGTCACTAAGTATTCTAAGGTAACTAATGGTACGATGTAGCTACTAGCTTATGTAAGTAGTAGAGCGTAGGTAGTCAACAAGTTCCAATAGGAAGGCCACTTGAAAGTACTAGGGGCAGTTCAGGGAGTGCAGAGTGAGGTTGTTGAAAGGAGTGTTGTGCAGAGGTTAAGTGGAACTATAATAAACAGTAGCAAATGCCTATAAAGATAGGGCTTACCCTCAGTAGATGTCGAGCTACCGAGGACATAAAACAGAGAAAAGGTACGAAGTGTACGCTCTAAGCTTATGTAAATATTATCATAAATGGAAGTCTAGTGCGGATTACAACAGAGGTAAAGATTGATAGAAATGTGTTGAAGAAGTCCATAGAGGGAAGTGCAAGAATGCAGGCTAACAAGAAAACTACAGTGCACTAGGCCATTCAGTACAAGTTGCATGAGGTCAGGAGAGACCAACAATAATTATCTGTCCAGTGGTGGCTTGCTAAACTCATCGAATCATGTGACCAGGTCATGTGAGAGGTACTCTATCTCCTAATCTATTTGCCATCACTCAGGTGATGTTGGTGAGGTCACTGAACCATTCATTCCCATTCATTGTATACCTTTCAGGTGGAATGAATGTACGATTAGAAGGTTTGTTGGGCCATTGGAATGAATCACGTTATTGACCCTCGAGTTCCTTGGTAGCCTTCCTCCAGTGATTAATTTACGGCTCTTGACGGTGTGGTAGGGTCGTCAAGCAATATTGCTGCATACTCGTCTTGCACGTGCAAATGCATATGTTCTCGAAGACAGAACCAGGTGAGCATGTCGGTAATTAACTGAGTTTCAATCCCAAGAATCGTCCCAGCTATGTCTCGTCGTTGGGTTTCAGGGCGGTGATGGGCGTTTAGTTAGCTGACGACCCGTAAATAAGACGGGTATATTTCATGGACACGTAGTTATCATTCTTTCTTCCGTCATTTCGTTGCGACCATGACGGCCGTGGTCCATCAAGTTGCCCGCCGTGACGCTAACATTACCTCAAAGTCAACGACGGACGAGTTCTCGTTGAAGGCGGAGTATACACATCAAGAAGCCAGAGATATTGATATTAGGCTGGTGAATTACTACGAAGAGGCTGCAGGACGACTAGTCGTTGATCCACAGTATGTGTCCCGATAACCCAGACGACCTATCAAATATCCACACGGACTCTGACCTGGTGACAGACAGGCCAAGACCGAGTTCGGAGAGGGATTGGCTTCGCAGCTCAAGCTTTCCAAGGATGGCACCATAGTTCTCTGGCCGCAACCGACTGATGACCCAAATGACCCACAAAACGTGCGTGTGTGGAACTACTAATTAGTGTCTCGGGGCTCATAACCGTTATGGCCTGTCAGTGGAGTGATTTGCGAAAGGCGCTGAACTTGCTCATCATCACGATGGCTGCCTTTGCTCCTGACTTCGATTCAGCGATCGGTGAGTGGTGGTTTCCATTTGCCTCAGCATAGTGTTGCCAGACAGGCGCAGGTATTGCGGTGGTTTTCCCGCTGTCGGTGCAGTACAATACGACGACTGCGGTCATCATTGACCTGACATCCAAGTAAGCTATATTTTCCATTAGCGCATGAAAGGTGGAGAATAACGGCGGGACTCAGCTGGAGTATCTTCCTCCTCGGTAATTGCCATTATATGATGTGTCGGGCAGCCATGTTCTGACTCAATATTGATTCCAAGGCTGGGGGGGTATCTTTTACGTGATGATGATGAGACGCTTCGGACGACTGCCTGTACTGTTCTGGACACAGCTGTTGTCCCTGGGATTTCTAATTGGCGCGACATTTGCTCCGAACTTGCCTACTTTTGCTGGTACATGTGTCCTAATCTACTTTGGATGACATGATGATGAGCATTTGGATTAGCAATGCGTTGTCTTACTGCCTTTTTCGGGTGCGCCTTGTTTCACTGCACATCGAATCGCATACTGAACGCATTTAAAGGACATGTCCCCAGGTCACTGTATGCTTCTCGATTTGCTATCCCATGATTGAGTTGATTGCGACGTAATGGCACTAATCTAAACACAGGGTCTGTTTGTGGTCACGGACATGTATCCGTTTCATCTCCAGGCACGGAAACTCAACGTGTGGACGTCCGGGTTTATGATGTGTGTTCTTTCCCCTCATTCTTGTAATGATTGCTGGCGTTCTCAAGTACGTTGCAGTGCGCCATTCGTTTCGCCCTTTGTGTTTGGTTTTCTCGTTGCACGGGCAAAGTGGGTTCCGGTTTCTTTGATGATATCTGCGAACGATGGTTGGAGCTAAGCGGTATAATAGCTGGAGATGGAGTTATGGCATAGGCTGTATTTACAGCGCTATTGTCATCGTGCTCATCGTTTTTTTCATGGAGGAGACGTAAGGTGACCTTGATTATTCGTTCCACAAGGCGTTGACTGTGCATTAGAATGTATGACAGAGGGAAAAACTACAAACTACTTCCTAAATCATCTGGCTTGCGGTATCGCCTCGAGACGCTCATCGGCGTGACCGGGTACAAGCTCGCGA
>JBBPKN010001177.1:0-20187 GCA_038089275.1 Pulveroboletus cf. rosaemariae | reverse complement strand
TTTAGCTTTGTTCTCTGTATACTAGCTACCTCATGTACTCCTCATGGCCTGGTCCATGCATAGTAGATAGCAATATATAAGGAAGGGCAAGGGCATAGATTGGTTCTCCAGTCTAGAGCACTTGTTCCCTTGTTCTCTTGTGCTTGCTAGGCTGCCATTCCTTTATTTCCTTCAGTATGGGCACCCCTCAAGGTTATTCCCTCTTGGTTTAGTCAGGATTCATAACAGCTTTTATGCTTTTAAGCTATATATTGCCTGTTTTCTCTTACCTCTGTCCCTTTCAATCTAATGTTAGTTACAATTTTGTTATGGTGTCAATCTTCAGACAACCAGTTCTAACCCTAATTAGTCTGCCTTGATAAGGTGTGTCAGTTTTGTTGTCAGATTTGGATTGAATAGAGTGTGGAATGATGTAATGGACTTAGGGTAGCAAGGCCTGAGGAGCCATCTCACAAGTTAGGAGGAAAGAGACTATATTGAAGGAGGTACTGTTTTAGTATGAGAATAACAGGTGATTAAGGCTGGGGAGCCTTAATCAAGGAACTACCTACTATTTATACTATAGCTAAGTGCACACAGACCACCTAGTCTCTCCAGCACAATACTAAATAAGGAAATAGGGCATAGGGCATGCTTACTAAGAGTATGACCAATGGGCCATGTGAATAAGAAGTGTAGAATGGAGAGGCTATGTAGAATAGAAGATAAGGGTCCAGGGTAAGTAGAGATTAAACCATATCCTTAGCCATGAGGCCAAGGAGATCTCATCTGGATCTCTGCCATGATCAGATCCATCAATCTAGATCCAAGATCAGAAGATACCATCATCTAAAATTCTAGATCCAACCATAAGCTATGCCCAAACCCAAGGGGAATACTCTGATAACAACTTAACCATATCCTAGGGTTTATCCTTGTTTGGCAATAAAGTCTCACAGTCATGTGCTTGTCATGTGACTCTTGTGCATCTGAATATTATGTTCATAACAAACTTCACATATATTAATTCTATAACATTCTGATATAGTGCCATAGTTCCTCTAATCTCAATTTCTGTTTCTATTTATTCTCCTTCTCATTTTTTTCTATCACCCTTCAGTTTCAGTTTGATATTATTTGACATTGTCTCCTCTAATATGTCTATTTATATTATGTATTGGTATCAGCTTTACTTATAAGATAACTTTTTTCATATCTCTGTTACAAATAAATAGTCTGAAAGCACAAGTGTCATGTGATCAAGCATGTGATTATGAGAATCCTATGCTAAATAAGGACAAACCCTAGGATATGGTTAAGTTGTCTTATCAGAGTTTCTTCTTGAATTAAAGGCACAACTTATGGTTGAATCTAGTATCTCAGATAATGGTATCTTTCAATCCATATTTTCAATGAATCTGATCTTGATTCAGATGAGGGTCAGATATAATCATGGCAGAAATCCAGATGAAATCTCCTTGGCCTCATAATTAAGGGCATGGTTTAATCTCCACTTACTCTGAAATCCTGACATTCCATTCTATATAGTCTCTTCATATATATCCTTTCTGCATGGCCCATTGGTTATACTCTCAGTCAGCATACCCTATGTCCAGATTCCTTATTTAGTATATCCCTTTGCCCCAGAGATGATTTATGCTCACTTAGGATAGATATATAAAACTAGTGAAATATAGTACAAGGCTCCCAGCCTTAATCACTTGTTTCCATACCATCTTTCATATATTCTAGGTAGCTTTTGCCAATAACAAGAGTTATCTCTGATTACTAGTGTAATGGCTTCTTAGACCTTGCTACTCTGAGTTTACTCTATTTTCATTCTATTCAATCTAAATCTGACAACAAGACCAATGCACCCTTTCAAGGCAGACTGTTTAGGGTTAGAACAAGTTATACAATGTCTAATACCATAACAATCTCCTTTTCTCCTTAGATAATCTACTTCTCCAAGATATAAGTACTATAGTTTTGTATCTTGTACAGTAGTTCAAATATCAACCATAACATGACATTAATGATCATTCTTGTCTTTTTCTCTGCCTCATGACTTGATGTTGTATTTTACTCTAAAGTCTTATAACTTGCCTTATAACTTGATATTATATCCCTTTATAAAGTCTTATGACTTATTCTGAACCTCTGACCCTCTTCTGACCCCTTTGTAAATCAGGGCACCTGGTACTAGTGTAAGGGCACACCATATAAGGTGAAGCCAAGCCCCATCTTTTCCAGAATTATCCAGAGTACTCCCAGAGTATATTATAGTTTATAATAGTATATTTGAACTTTTACTTGTGCTGGTACTGCTATCATGTATATTCATGTAACTTGAGCCCACTCTTGTGCTATCCTCAATTAGTTCAAGAGTTTCTCTGCCTGCAGCACCCCAGGCTCAGTATCACAGGCTCCTGCCCCTTCTCACTTCTCCATATCTATAGTGCCAGAGAACAAAGTCCCTAATAGTTCCAAGGTTCTCCAATCTTCTCACACCCCCAACAACTGTGGTGCTCACCCAAGAGCATCAGATAACCCCAGAGATGACCCCTCTGATGGATACTCTGATATTTCAGAGAATAATCCCAAATCTTTTCCAGATAATAAGTGTTATAATATACTTTTTCACTTTTCACTTTTTTGGCACTTTCAACTCACTACTGTAGCTCTTCACATTGTCACATCATGTGACCATTTCACATATTCACACTTTCACCTTTTCACATCTTCACATGTCACAGGTCTAGAGTAATCTAGACTCTAATATCATGCCTTATTGTTTCCTCATGTATTTCTAGGTTCCTGCTTCCTTTTTGCTATTGGTTAGCTTACTGTACATTATTTAGGGCCAGCACCATTTACATGGTCTGTGCACAGACTGTAGCAATATAAAAGGAGGTCAGCTCAAGTCTGAGTTTTCCCAGTCTTGTGCACTTGAACCTTCCAGTTCTACAAGTCCCTTGGCTTTTACTCCTCTATTACTCTTGCCTAGTTATTGTAACTCTAGTTCAAAAGTCACTACCCAGGATTAGGAAGCACATATCAAGGCTAGGTGTTAGTTTAGGTCAATGTATTAGCAGCTGCATTTCAATCAGGGGCTTCATCAACTAAAGCAATAGATGTGAAAGAGTGGAAGGGAGTAGAAGCCTGTGAGGCCAAGCCTAGGGTGCAGCAAACAGGGAAACTCTTGAACTGATCAAGAATAGCATAAGAGCAAGCCCTTAAAATGCAACTTCCAATGCATTGATTTTCCTAACTCTAATTCTTGAAGAGTGCCTTCTAATTCTGACTATGGGCTTTTGTGCTAGTGGCTCTAACTAGGCATGGTGAAAGAGAGCAAGAGCCAGAGCCAGAGCCAGCCCCTAAGCCAATAGGGACTGTTGGATCACTTATAGGGAGTGGAGCATAGCCAGAAAAGACTAAATTAGACTCAAGTGAGCAAAACTGGAGATCCAGTCCTACCTACCTCATCCTTTATATATTGAGGACCTTGGTGCACAGACCAAGCTGACTAAGTACATGAACTACCTAATTAGGGAATTCTAAGCCCAGTTATAAATAGACTGAAAACAATAAGGATAAAGTATGAAGTGGATATGAAAAAATGCCAGCAAAGGGCAGGTGCAGATATGAATGAAGAATGGAAGAGGACATAGTCATGGAATGAAAGTGCAGGGTCAGAGGTGCTTGCAACATGAGGACAGAGATTTTTGCCACAGATGAGATCCAATCTGTAGTTCTGCCACAGATGTATTTAGGGTTCAGATTCAGATCCAGATCTAGATCAGATAAGATCCATGGAGATAAGAGAGGAGGGCAGTTTCTGGGAAGATCCAAGGAAAATCCATGTCAGGTGACTTATGGTCACATGACCACTGCTGGAAAAAGAGATAATAAATACTTTTAAAGGATTGGAATCATAGACTAGAGTTAAGCCAAAAAAGGGGTTCCTTGTGTACAATCATGTGATGTTATGTGACTGGTTCTAGTGCAGGAATGTCACTTCATAACAGCTCTAGTTACATGGATAGACATAATAGCAGTACCAGCATAAGCAGAAGTTTGAATATACTATTATAAAGTCACAATATACTCCAGAGGTACTTTAGATAACTCTGGAGTGAATGGGGCTTAGCTTCACCTTATGTGGTGTGTGTTAAAACCAGTTCCTTTCTGAATAAAACCCTTGATACTAAGGGAAAACCATAACTCCAGAGACTCTGGAGGGCTCTGGAGAGATCTAGGAAGGGTTTTGTTGATCAAACAGGACTCAGTTTCACCTTATGTGGTGTGCCCTTGCACTTTCCAGTGTCCCAATTTACATAATTGTTGAAGGTGGGGAAAAGGACTGTTTTAGTGCTCAACAAGAGGAATAGGCAGAATGAGGAGAATCAAGCCTAGTCATGGGGTGGGACCTTATGACTTCTTCAAGGATATTGCCTGGTCCTGAAGATTCCCCAGAGTAACCTGGAGGGTTGAAGTGAGCCCAAGGGCTTGAGCAGAGTGAGGATAAAAACAAGGGGGTGTTTATATCAATATTCATACTGAGATATAAGATATAAGACTATAGTACTTATACCTCAGAAAGGCAGAACTATCTGAAAGTGTAGTGAAGTGAGACAGGTGCAAACTCAGAAGTGAAGTAGATGTCTAAATATCTATGAAACAAATGAAGATGTCAGGGAAGACAATGTTCAATCATGTCAGACTGAAACTAAAGGGTGACAGGATGAAATGAGGGAAAGCAAGGAACATGAACAGAACAGGAATAGTGACAATAATGATAACAGTAACTAAGAGCAGGAATGGTGATGAAGTTATATTAGAATGGTTCAGAGATGATGAAATTGAACTAAGGTAGTACTTAACTGGAACTGAAATAGAACTGAAAATAGAATAGGGTGGAGTGGGAGTGAAGGGCCAGGGGAGCATATATGCATAGCTGGGGCAGACCAGAATGGTGATGGAGGACCAGCATTGCCTGGAGGGGAGTCAGAGGGCTAGAGTAGCTTACTGGATATGAGGACCAGTCATAAGCCAGGTCAGAATGAGGTTAGAATTGGGTCAGAGGTACAGGATATAACAGTGTGCCCTTATGCTAGTACTGGGTGCCCCAATTTATGGAGGGATCAGAAACTGTCAGAGGTCCAGGATAGGCTATAGGGCCTTTTCACTGAGAGGTATAATGTCAAGTTATGAAGTAAGTTGTGAGACTTAGTATAGGGTATAATATCAAGTCATGAAGCAGAAGGAGGTTAAGAAGAATCATAACATCATGTTATGGTCAATATTCAAACTAAGGTACAAGATACAGAGCTACCATACTTATATCTTGGAGAAGTGAATTATCTAAGGGAGAAATGAAGATGTGAAAGGAGTTGTCTCATAAGCAAAGCAGGTGCCAATGCATCCTGGATACAAATGGAGATGTCAAAGAAGACAATGTTGAATAATGTCAAACTGATAACTAAATGATAACAGAAAGAGGTGAGGCAGAAAGGGACAGGAACAGGAAGTGAGATCAGAGGAACTATGGAGGTATATTGGAATGATACAGAGTTAGCATAGGTAAAGTTGTAACCAACATTAGATAGGAAAGGACAGAGGTAAAGGGAATCAGAAAATATGCAGCTTAAAGTGTGAAAGCAACCAGAGTTGCACCAGAGACACAGTGGACTTGACCCATTGGCACAGAATATGACAACATGAAGAAACATACTCTTTGACAAAGGTGCAAATGTGTCATATCATATACCAACAAGTTAACTCTGCTCCATCTCTAGTACAACTCTGGTTGCTTTTATGCTTTAAGCTATGTATTTCCTGGTTCCCAGTACCTCCACCCCTTCCTACCTAATGTTGATTACAACTTTACCTATGTTAACTCCATACCATTCTGATACAACTCTGTAGTTCCTCTGTTCTTACTTTCTGTTCCTGTTCCTTTCTTTCTCATCTCTTTCTATTATCATTTAGTTTTAGTTTGACATTATTCAACATTGTCTCCCCTGACATCTCCATTTGTATCCAGGATACATTGGCACCTGCTTCACTTATGAGACAACTCCTTTTGTAACTTTATTTCCTCCTTAAATAACCCACTTCTTCAAGATATAAGTATGGTAGTTCTGTATCTTGTACCTTACTTCAAATATTGACCATAATACAATGTTACAATCATCCTTGACCCCCTCTTGCTTCATGACTTGATGTTGTATCCTATATTAAGTCTCATGGCTTGCCTCATGACTTGACATTGTACTTCTTGGTGAAAAAGCCCTATAACTTACCCTGAATCTCCAACCCTCCTCCAACCTCTCCATAAATTGGGGCACCTGATACTAGCATAAGGGTGCACCACATACAGTGAAGCCAAGCTCCATCCACTTCAGAGTTATCTGGAATATCTCTGGAGTATGTTATAGTTTATAACAAAATGCCAGGCTAGGTATATTCTTGGCAGATAAGTTCCAGCATCCAATTCTAACCAAAGTGACCAGATAAGGGGTGGTTATGTTTATAACAGAGGACCCAGAGGTAAAGGTTGAAGGCATTTGGAATATAGATGTGGTTATCCAGATGCAAGAAGCCTTCTGGGTCTTTTGTCCAATAAGAGTTGGGTGAAAGGATGCTGGACAGGTGGGCAGAGGCAGTGAAGTCAGATGGGAGTGCTGAGAGAATGTTACAATGGAGGATTTCAAGGTGAAAAAGGGATGTGGACTGGAAAACTGGAACTACTAAGGAGGAGGCCCAGAGGGACATAGCAAGTTGCTCCTGCATAAACATAAGCTGGAAATTATGCGGATTAATGAGAGCATAGTCACTATTTCCCTCTCTGAAATAAATATCCCATCATCAAGTCAAAGTGTCAGGCTTAGCACCTAAATGACCAGGGAAAAAATGGATTGTCAGATGGAACTGGGAGAAGAATTTTGACCACTGGGCTTGCTGGCAGATCAGAAGCTTGGATGTAGCAAAGTATTCCAGGTTCTTGTGATTAGTAACAACATTAACTGGAGTACTAGAATTTTCAAGGTAATAACACTAGATCTTAAAAGCAGTAAAAATGGCAAGGAGCTTCTTATTGTGGGTGTTGAGTTTGAGTGCAGTGAGTGTATGTGAATAGAAAGCAACAGGGTGAACTTTATTATCTGGGCACCAGAGTAATAGGATACTGGTGATTGCATAGTCTAAAGCATCAGTTTTGATAATAAGAGAAGCATTGGGGATCCAATGGGTCAGAATAGGGGCAGAGGTGAATGTATCCTTGAGGTGCTGAAAAATAGCATGGTAGGAAGCTTCAAAGTCCCAACAGGTGGATTTGCAGGTAAAATAAGTTAGAAAAACAATAATGTTGGAATAGCCTTGAATGAAGTGGCAGTAGAAGTTAGCAAAACCAAGAAAAGACTGAATGTCATGAACTTTGCAAGGCTTAGGCCAATTGAGGATGATTTGAACCTTGTCAGGAAACAAGGTGAGCCCCAAAGGGGAGAGCTGGTAGCTGAGATATTTGGTTGAATTGATATGGAATTCACACTTCTCAGGTTTGGTGTAGAGGCCATGTTTCCAGAGGCAGCAGAGGACTTTATGGATATGCTCAGTATGAGAAGTCTGGTCAGCAGAGAAGATTAGGATATCATTCAAATAAACAATTACAGAAACATCAAGAAGATTGGCAAGAATAGAATTGATGAACCACTGAAATGCTGCAGGGGCATTGGTAAGATCAAATTGCATAACAAGCCACTCATACAAGCCATAGCACATGCAGAAAGAGATCTTCCATTCATTGCCTTTAGTGATGTAAACCAGATAATAAGCATGTCTAAGATCAAGCTTGGTATAAATAGTTGCATGGCTCAAAGTGTCAAGGAGATCAGAGTTGCACAGAAGGGGGTAGCAGTCTTTCTTCATGTTCTTGTTGAGTCCTTGGAAGTCTATACAAAGCTGGAGTGAGCTATCCTTCTTTTAGACAAAGAGGACTGGTGTGGCATGAGCAAATGAAGAGGGGTGAACAAATCCCATAGAGGGATATTTATCTAAGAAGGTTCTAAGTGCTTTAAGCTCAGAGGGTGAAAGAGAGTAGGTAATGCCAATAGATGGGGAGGTATCTTCTTTCAAGTCAATCTTTAGGTCAAACTTGTGGTAGTGTTAAAACCTATATCCTTTTTGCTATACCAGAATAATCCAGATCTAAACTCCAGGGGTTTCTGAAAGATCTGGAGGTCTGTTAAAACTTTCATTCCACTAAAAAAGAGACTGTTAAAACCTATACCAATATGAGTATACTTTTAACCAGTTCCTTTTTAAATAAAACCCTTGATGCTGAAGGAAGATCAGAACTCTGGGGGGCTCTGGAGAGCTCTGAGGGAATCTAGGAAGGGTTTCAATGGTCAAATGGGACTTGGCTTCACCTTATGTGGTGTGCCCTTGCACTTCTCCATTGTCCCAATTTACATAGATGTTGGGGGTAGGTGATAAGGCTGTTTCTATGCTCAACAGAAGGGACAGGCAGGACAAGGAGAGTCAAGCCTAGTCATGGGGGTAAGGCTTTATGACTTCTTTAAGGATATTGCATAGCCTTGGAGGTACTCTGGAGTAACCCAGAGGGTCAGAGTGAGCCCAAGGGCTTGAGCAGAGTGAGGATGACAACAAAAGGGTTTTCTGGTGTTTTTGTCATTTTTGTTGATATTTGTACTGAGGTACAAGATACAGAACTACAGTACTTATACCTCAGCAAGGCAGAACTATCTAGAAGTGTAACAAAATGAGACAAGTGCAAACTCAGAAGCAAAGCAGATGTCTAAATATCTAGGAAATGAATGGAGATGTCAGGGAAGACAGTGTCCAATCATGTCAGACTGAAACTGAAGGGTGACAGGATGAAACAGGGGAGAGCAAGGAACAGGAACAGAACAGGAATAGTAACAATGATGGTAACAGTAACTGACTGGTAATGGTAATGGAGTTATATCAGGACAGTCTGGAGATGATGAAGGGAAACTAGGGTAGTACTTAACTGGAGTAGAGATAGACTGGAAGCAGAATGGGGTGGAGTGGGAGCAGAAGTCCAGGGAAGTGTATAATGCTGAGGGGCAGGAAGCATATATGCATAGCTGGGGAAGACTGGAATGGTGATAGAGGGCCAGAGTTGCCTGGAGGGGAGTCAGAGGGCTGGAGTGGCTTACTAGGTATGAAGACCAATTGTAAGCTGGGTCAGAATAGGGTCAGAATTCAGGTTAGAGGTCCAGGATATAACAAGGTCTTCAGTAAAGGGTTAGGATGGATTGTGCTGGTTAAAAGGGACTTGGCTTCACCTTATGTGATATATCCTTGCACTTCACAGTGTCCTAATTTACAGAGGGATTAGTTATGAAGGGGAGGATGTTCTTGATACTTGATGTGGGGAACAAGGCAAGACGAGGAGAGTCAAGCCTGGTTATGAGAGTAGGGCCTTACAATTCCTTCATGAATATTGTTTAGCCCCAGAGGTTCTCCAGAGTACTCCAGAGAGTCAGAAGGTAAGCTGGATAGCTCAGCTGAAGTGAGGATAATAACAAGACAAGGGTGTTTATGTTGATATTTGTACTGAGGTACAAGATACAGGACTATAGTACTTATACCTCAGAGGCAGAACTATCTAAGAGTATAGTGAAGTGAGACAGGTGCAAACTCAGAAGCAAAGCAGATGTTCAAGTATCTAAGAAATGAATGAAGATGTTAGAAAAGACAGCATCCAATTATGTTAGGCTGAAACTAAATGTTGATAGAAAGAAGTGGGAAAAACAAGGAACAGAAATGGAAACAGAAACAGTAACTGTAGCTGGGAGCAGAACTAGATATGGAGTTATAGTGGAAAGATCTGGAGAAGGCAAAGTAAAACTAAGGTGATACTTAACTGGGAACAGATATAGAACTAGAAATTGAATAGGGCAGAGTGGGAGCAGAGGGCTGGAGAAGCATGTACTGATGGAAAGGTAAAAAGTGTACAAGCACAGTTGCAATGGGATAGAGTGAGGGTAAAGGGCTGGAAGTGCATGGAGAAGAGTTGGAGGGCTAGATTGGCTTACTGGGTATGAGGACCAGTTATAAGCTGGGTTGGAATTGGGTTAGAGATATGGGAAATGATAGTATTCTCCCCTTAGGCCTGAATCCTTGAAGGCCATTGGCCTAGGGTGTGAAGGGTACTGGCAATGTGATCTGAGTTAATGTGGTGATGGGCATGTGATTGTGTTTAGCAACATCAGGGTGATTACATGGAGCAGTGTAAAGTTTATGAGCACATGACCTTATTTAGTGACAATGGGGTGAAAGATTGGAGTTTTAGCTTGCTTATGAATAAAAATGGTTACTTTACTGGCAACTCTTCTTTCTGTTATAATAACATGACCACCTTCAATGACATCATGACATGGATGAATGAGTGGCTTACAGAGCTCACTGACAATGACAAGGCATTAAGCAATGCCAAATATGCCAAGCACAAGAGATGTGTAAAGGCAAGAAAGAAAGAAGAGCAGAGGAGGGCAGAAGAGGCCCAGAAGGCCATGAAGGAGGCTGTTCAAAGGCAAGCCAAGAAGGCCAAGAGGGCCTGGCAGGTAGCAGAGGCAACTGCCCAGAAAAAGGTGAGTACCATAGTTATTTATCTGAGAGCAGTGTAGCTAAAGGCTATCAGGTGGTGCAAGTGCAGGCCCAGGTGGGGCCTAGCAGTGACAAGGGGAAGCAGTGGGTAAAGGAGGCACTGGCATGCAAAAGGTGCAAGGACTAGGGGTTGGATTACAAGGTAGATATGGGGAAGTCCATATCATGCTTGACCTGCCAAGAGGTCAAGGCAAGATATAAGTGTTATGAAGTGACACTGCTGCACTAAAACCAGTCATGTGACATCATGTGATCATGCACAAGGAATCCCAAAATTGGCTTAACCCTAGTTTGTGGTCTAATTCCTTCTAAGAGTATTTATTATTTCTTTTCCTTAGTAGTGATCATGTGATCATAAGTTTCCTGACATGGATCTTCCTGGAATCTTCCCTGGAACTGCCCTCCATCTTCTATCTCCATGGATCTCATTTAGATCTGATCTGGATCTGAATCTAATCTTAGATGCATCTATGGCAAATCTGTAGATTGGATCTTATCTGTGGCAAAGATTCCTGTTCTTATGGTGCAAGCACCTCTGACCCTGCATTCCATTCTTAGTCTTCTCTTCCATTCATTTATATTTATGCCTGCCCTTTGCTGGCATTCTTTAATTTCCACTCTATGCTTTCATTTTTCCTTATCTATAGGGTTCAGGATTACTTTCCTTATTAGGTAGCACTGTACTTAGTAAGCAGACCCCTTGAGCAATATATAAAAGGTAAGGTAGGCAGAACTGGATCCCTAGTCTTGCTTACTTGAGCTCTCATTTAGTCTAGCATCTAAGAGAATACCTCTTTCACAGATCATCATTGATAATACCTCTCTGCTTTCACAAGTGGTCTATAGCTTGGCTCATTATCCCATTCATTGCCTAGTTAGGGGTCACTAGCACAAAAGCCCTTTAGTAGAAGAAGGCACTTATCAAAAAGCCCTTAGATTAGGGTTAGAAGCAGTTCAGCACATTTGTTTGTGCTTTAATAAGTGCCCAGGGAAGGAGAAGCTGGTATGGAAATGGTGACAGAGGAATGTAGAGGAGGAGTGGCCCAAGAAAAAAGCACACTTAGAGGAAGCAGAGAGGAGTGCCAAGCAGGTGGCAGAGGGCTATTACCTACTAATGATGGCCACATAAGAGGTAGGTGGCAGGATGGTGTGGGAGATAAGGTGGGAAAACTGGCTGCTAGTGTGGTTGGTTGATATCTTGGATCCCATATGGAGGGTAAGTAGAGAGGATATGAAGAGTGGGTCAGAGAATGGGGAAAAGAATAAGGTAATGGGAGAGGTAGTGGAACTGGGGGCAGAAGTTTGGGAGGGAACAGAGGAAGGGCAAGATAAAGATGTAATGATACTAGGGTAGTGTTGTAGAACAATAGCTCTAGTTAGTATCTTTGTAGACAGTGGTTGGAAGTCAGAAAGATTCAGAGGGATTGAGGGTAGATGTTAAAACCAGTTCCTTTCTGAATGAAATCCTTGATGCTGAGGGAAGGTCATAACTCTGAAGGGCTCTGAAGGGATCTAGGAAGGGTTTTGTTGATTGAACAGAACTTAGCTTCACCTTATGTGATGCACCCTTGCACTTTCTGGTGTTCTAATTTACATAGATATCAGAGGTGGGGAAGAGGACTGTCTCAGTGCTCAACAAAAGGGACAGGCAGGATGAGGAGAGTCAAGCCTAGTTATGGGGTGGGATCTTATGACTTCTTCAAGGATATTACTTGGTCCTGGAGGTTCTCTGGAGTAACCCAGAGGGTCAGAGTGAGCTCAAGGGCTCAAGTAGAGTGAGAATGAAGACAAGGGGGTATTTGTGTTGATATTTTTACTGAGGTACAAGATACAAAACTACAGTACTTATACCTCAGAGAGGCAGAACTATCTAGGAGTGTAGTGAAGTGAGACAGGTGCAAACTCAGAACTGAAGCAGATGTCTAAATATCTAAGGAATAAATGGAGATGTCAGAAAAGACAATATCCAATCATGTTAGACTGAAACTGAAGGGTGACAGGATGAAATGAGGGGAAGCAAGGAACAGGAATGGAACAGAAATAGTAACAATAATGGTAACAGTAACTAAGAGTGGAAATGGTAATGGAGTTATTCCAGAATGGTCCAGAGATGATGAAATTGAACTAAGGTAGTACTTAACTGGAACTGAAATAGAACTGAAAATGGAATAGGGTGGAGCAGGAGTGAAGGGCTGGGGAAGCATATGTGCATAGCTGGGGTGGACTGAAATGGTAATGAAGGGCCAAAGTTGCCTAGAGGGGAGTCAGAGGGCTAGAGTAGCTTACTGGGTACAAGGACCAGTTGTAAGCCAGGTCAGAATGGGGTTGGAATTGGGTCAGAGGTATAGAATATGACAGTAGACTATATAAGAGAACAAGAATCAACTATGTGAGAGATCTTGTGAATACTTGAGTAAACAAGTTTTTAGAGAAAGGTTAGAATGAGCTCAGAAAAATAAAGTTTCTGCAAAACACAAGATAATCTATTATAGTGAAGTCTCCTGACCAGGCAAGTAGTGCCTTGGGCAGTCATGGGATAATAGGAAGAACAAATGAACAACCAAAGGGGAAAGAAATGAATTAACTGAGTACACTAGAGAGATGAGATTGGAAACTGATGTTAAAAAGGTTTTTCTGGAATAGAGTCAGGGAAATTGAAAAGAAAATAAGGGGAACAGAAATGAAGAGCCCAGGGGCTTTGGAAAGACTACCAGAGAGAAGGTCAGAACTTAGACTAGAGCCAGATAGTCAAACAGAATCTTCAAAACAAATGTTGGGAGAGAATTGAATCTATGATGAAGAGAAATGGGGTTAGAGAGGGTTTCTTATCTTTAAAAGGAACTGAAGCATGATAGATGCCAGTAAAACAACTAGTTATTCAGCTAGAGTCAGAGCTAAATCAGAGTTGGATCAGGTTCTGATAAAGCTGGCAAAAAGGGCAGAAATGTCAAAGACATATTCTGTTTTTCTTATGTTCTTACTTAGAGAACTTCAGTTCTGGCCTGATGAAAAGCTTGCTTCTCTTCCCTATAATGGAGTAATGCTAATGCAGGCAAAGGCCTTGGAGTATAGAAGAAGGAGGGTAGCCAAGCACATGGCATTGGTGTGGAGGCCTACTGAGCATTCATCAGAAGGATAGGGATCTGGGGCTGGAGGGGTGGAGCAGGTACAACTCAGAAATACTATGGTAAGGGAAAGTGGGGGGTCAGAGCCTGTGGGTGATCAGTTAATTGCCAACACAATTTATGAGATTGGTGGCTGTCTTTGTGTAGGAATGCTGGAGCAGAATAAGCTCCTTTGTAACCTGGTACTAATCAAGGTGGCAGAGGGTCATCAGATAGGCTATATTGCAGCAAGGGGACCAAGGATTGTCATGACCAATCTCAAGGCTGGGGCAGAGCCAGAGAAGTGTAAAGTAAAGGTTGGAAAGAACCCAAAGGAGTGGGTATTGCACTGAGGTTTGCTTATTGATCTTACCTTCCTTATAACAAGTATAGTGTTATGAATGAACAGTTTGGATGCACAAAAGTCACATGACAAGCACGTGACCATGAGACTACTATGCCATATTGAGTCAAACCCTAGGTTATGGTTAGTCTTATTCAGAGTATACCTCAATTAAAGGGTTAGCATAGGATTAGCAGCAATCTCAGATAATGGTATCTCCTGATCTAATCTAGATAACATCTGATCTTGGATCTTAGATCTAGATCTAGATTGATGGATCTGATCTGTGGCAGAAATCCAGATAGGATCTTCTTGGCCTTAAGGCTAAGATGCTGTTTTCATATTCATTAACCCTACAGTCTTCCTTTCCATTCTAGTACTTCTCTTTCATTCCAGACCCTTGATACACATGGCCACTTAGTCATACCCTTTACCCTCACCCTATGCCCAGTTTCCATATCAGTATTCTAGACTTGGTGGTCTGTGCACCACTCTAGATAGTATAAATAGGCCATTTATGTAGCTTTTAGCTTCCCAGCTTTGAGCACTTGTTTGTTTAGCCATCTAGGCATCTCAATAGACAAGCTAGTGTTTGGACTTCACTCCTCAGGCTTAGCTACCCTGAGTATTCCCTCATCTTAAAGTCCTGCATTACATCTAGGATCAGGTATCTATCATCTATCCTTTATTCTTCCATCTATACTGACATTGACATTGGCACAACCCCAAGGTCACCAGGTTTAGGGTTTATCCTCTTCTTGTACCAAGTTCAATACTGAGGACCATAACATATAGCTTTTGTTCAATTGAAATTGTACTGTATTCCTGTGCTGCAACAGGAAGGGAGAGTAAAGCCCAGGGTGGGAAGTAGTGTGACAGTTAACATAGGCAAAGTATTACAGTGTCAAACTCAATATGACTTATCCTAATCCTAAATGGTACAGCCTTGAGGGGGTGCATTGATATCAGTAACAGTCTCAGTTGGAATAGATGGAAGCAGATGGTGAATACTCAAGATAGCAAGCCCTGAGGAGCTATTACACTAGTATCTAGAGAAAGCCACTATATTGGTGACTAACTAGGAGTGAGAACTAGAAAACAGTATAAATAACAAAAGTGGTCAAAGCCAAGGGCTTTGTACTGTATCTCACTAAATATTTATATGTATTCTAGAAGTGCACAGATTATCTCTGGGGCATAGGGAACTACCATAAATAGAAATAGGGCATGGGGCATGCTTACTGAGAATATGATCAATGGGCCATGCAGATAAGGTGTGTATTAAAAAAAGGCTATGTAGAATAGAAGGTAAGGGTCCTGAGTAAGCAGAGATTAAACTATATTCTCAACCATAAGATTAAGAAAATCCTATCTTAAGATCTGCCACAATTGTATCTGATCCTCATCTGGATCAAGATCAGATTTATTGGAGATATAGATTAGGAGATCAATCTGTCATCTGAGATACTAGATCCAACCATAAGCATTGCTCAAACCTCAAGGAAACTCTGAAAGAATAACTTAACCATATTCTAGGGTTTATACCTTGTTGGGCATATAAGTCTCATGGTCACATGCTTGTCATGTGACTCTTCTGCTAGCAAACTGTTCATTTGTAACACTATCTTCTTTTCAAGGGTAAGACTCCTAAATTACCAAGGTTTGCTTTTTGTTTAAGCCTTGCAACCCATCCTCAGAAGTACAGTCTTGCTGTCTTCTTCTGAAACTCTGAATATAAATAAGAAAAGCAAAATAAAAACTGGCATAGGCCAAGAAAACTCTGATGTTTTAAGAATCACAAAAAAAATACTTTCTTGAATTATACTTGAACTTCTGTGTTGTTCTTTATAATTGATAATATCTTCTTCTGGAAGAGGGGGTTCACTATGTTCACCTATCATCTCTACTATCCCCTCTTCAGATTTCATTGTCCAAATGAAATACACATTAATATAAGCATGTGATTTTAATGCAACAATTACTTTTATTTAGAAAAAATAAACTGAAATTTGACACTTTCATGCTTTGCTTTTCTTGATATGGACTGGTATGTTGCAACCAGGCTCTTGCTTCAACAATATCTCAAATCCAATGAAGAACTGAGTGGCAGATTGTTGAATAAACAAGAATATCAGAATTAATGGAATAGTGACCTAGAATTTTGATAATGCAGATTTCTTGCATTACTGCCTCTGAAAACTCTAAATAAAACCTTGTAAAGTCATGCCTAGAACTCAATCCATTGAAGATATTTGATCTTGATAATTTTTGTGAACTCTTGCAGAGATATGCCTGATTCCCTTCTGACTTTTTATACTTGCTTGAGTACTATCTTGATTGATTCTTGACAACTTTCATCACAGAGGTGTGCCTGATTACCTTCTGACTTTTTTCACTTGTGACTACTTGCTAAATCCTTTTTAGACCTAAATTCATAGTTTGCAGTCTTTGCAGACTAAAGGTTTCTTAGAAGAACCCATAACACCAAAACAGTTTCAAGTCATGCTTAGGACTCTTGACTTGAATACTAAATCTTTCAGTTACTTGCCTAGATGACTAACTGCTCCCATATGGAGACTAACTGCACCATCATTAGCTTTCACTTACTTAATCTTTCTTCTTGTCTAAACTCTGAATAGTTTAAAGACATTATGATCTGATCTTGATCCACTTTTACAAACTTTCTGATAACTTCTGATTATTGCTTTACTCCTGGATATAGAGAAGCTCTCTGCAGCTACTTCATCCACATCATTTCCTGCAGGGAATAGATCAATGGATAGTCTGCATTCTTCTTTTTCATTGTTAGCAAATTAACTTTCATATCTTCCTGGATTGGACTCTCAATTGCTTTACTTGATCCTTGTCAAAATAATAATCAGCTTTTCTTGTTGAATACTCTTCACTCTTTGATGCCTGGTATACAATGCACAAAAATAGAGTCTGGTGCTGTGAATCTTCTTCAACTTGTACTTGCCAACTTTCTTTTTATGTTACTTTTGATAATGCAGATGTAGAACTGCCTCTGAAAATAGTTTTAAATTGTTTTGGATTCTTGTGAACTCCTTGCAAACACTTTCTACTCAGAGAACTAGTCTCCTTTCATTTGGCAATGCTTATTCTTTCTGAAATTAACTTTCTTCAAATCTGCTTGTCTTCATGTTTACAGATATAACCACTTTTCTTTGTGTTCATGGCTGAATACTCATCTCACTTGACTATTTTCTTCATCAAGTGTTCTCTGAAATAAACATAACCAAGCTTGAACTTCATCATCATTTCCTCTTCAGAGGTGCCTTCTAGTGAATAGACTTTCCTTGACCTTGTCTTCATTTGGTTAAATGATGGACTAAACTACCTGAACTTCCTGCTAGAAATCTCCTAACTGATTCTTGCTCAATTACACTTCTCTGATTTCCTATGAATCAAAACTCCAAATTCTTTGAAGAGTGAACCATCAAATATCCTCCCAATCTCCAGATAGTGGACATCCATTCTAGTCTGTCAAGATGGTCATTATTATTAATCTTCTTCAATTTTTTCAGAATTCTTCTCCATAGTACTTCAATGCTTCTTTTCAATTTCTACTCAGATTTTAACCCTTTTGTCTGTGTACTTGAAGACTTGCTTTCTTATTTCAGCTACTTCCTTTCTACTCATCAAGGCCCTAGATGTGACCTCAACTTTCATCTGATTTCACTTACTTAAAGACTCTGATAGTTTTATGTTATCTCAGATCTATATAGTTTATAGTTATTACAGACTCTTCTTGATCCAGATACTAGGTGTTATGCTAACTTTATGATCAGAGTAAGTCTTCATATATCCTCCTAAATAGCTAGATATCTTTTTCAGTTACAATCATCAATCTTCTAATCTAAGTCTTATATCTTAATCCAGATACTGCTCTTTATTTATAGACATTGTAGTCTGTTTAACCTAAAATCAAAGCTCTTTATCAACTAGATTATTCTTGGTCCTGTTTTGATTCTTGTTATAATGCACTTTTTCATTTTTTACTTTTTTGGCATTTTCTTTTTACCACTGTAGCTCTTCACATTGTCACATCACATGACCATTTCACTTCTTCACCTCTTCACATTTTTCACCTTTTCACATATCACTTCTTTACATGTCACAAGTCTAGAGCAATCTAGACTATACTGTTATGTCTTATTGTTTCCTCATGTATTTCTAGGTCCCCACTCTTTTTTTCCTATTGGCTAGCTTACTGTACATTATTTAGGGCCAGCACCATTTACATGGTCTGTGCATGTACTGTAGCAATATAAAGGGAGGTTGGTATTATAAAGTTATGATATACTCCAGGGGTACTCTGGATAATTCTGAAGTGGATGGGGCTTGGCTTCACCTTATGTGGTGCACCCTTATGCTAGTACTGGGTGCTCCAATTTATGGAGGGGTTGGAAACTATTGGAGGTCTGAAATAGGCTATAGGGCTTTTTCCAACAAGAGATATGACTGTTATAAACATTTTGACATACTCTGGAGTGGATGGAGCTTGGCTTTACCTTATGTGATGTGCCCTTATGCTAGTACTGAGTGCCCCAATTTATGGAAGGGTCGGAAACTATCAGAGGTCTGGGATCAGCCATAGGGCTTTTTCCCAACAAGAGGCATGATGTCAAGTCATGGAGTAAGTTGAGGGACTTAGGGTAGGGTACAATGTCAAGTCATGAGGCAGAAGGGGTCTGGGGGGGATTGTAATGTCATGTTATGGTTGATATTCAAACTGAAGTACAAGATACAGAACTACAGTACTTATACTTCAGGGAGGTAGATTATCTAAGAAGGAAATGGAGATATGAAAGGAGTTGTCTCATAAGTGAAGTAGGTGCCAATGCATCCTGGATATGAATGGAGATGTCAGAGGAGACAATGTCAAATAATGTCAAACTGAAACTAAGTGATGACAGGGAGAAGTACAGCACAAAGAAACAGGAACAGAAAGTAAAGTCAGAGAAACAATGGAGTTATATCAGAATGATATGGAGTTAGCATAGGTAAAGTTGTAATCAATTGTTAGGTAGGAAAAGATGGAGGTAAAGGGAACTAGGAAACATGTAGCTTAAAGTGTAAAAGCAACCAGAGTTGCATTAGAGACATAGTGGAGTTGATCCATTGGCACAGAATGTGACAGTATTCCCCTCTTAAGGCCTGAACCCCTAAAGGCTGTAAAGCATGTGCTCTTGATGAATAAGTGAGTGGAGCAGGCATCAGAGTTTAGCTGGCCAAAAAACCATAAAAGCAAATACCACTCCAGAGACTTTCACACTAGTATCCCTCATCATGTCTTCATTCACTGACATTCACACCTGGTCTGATGAGTGCCTGGAGAAGCATGTTGAAGATGAAGAGGAGCTTGGTGATGCAAAGTACACCAAGCAGAAGTGGTGGGGAAAAGTGAGGAGAGAAAAGGAGGCTTAGAAAAAAGCAGAAGAGGCTCAAAAAGCAGTGGCAGCAGTCTGGAAACAGGTGAGTATTGGAAATGGGATTGGGACCTAGCACTCAAAATCTGGCTTAGGTGGAGAAACTTTGCCAAGCCCAGATAGGATTGAGTAGCAGCAATGGCAAGAGAAGAGTGGAAGAGGAACCAGGGTGCCAGAGGTGTAATGACTGGGAACTGGAGTGCCAGATGGGCCTGGGCAAGTTGACATCATGCCTTGTCTGTATAGAGGCAAAGGTAAGGTGTGACCACCCTGGCCAGAAGAAGCTGGAGAGGAAGTGGAGATGGAAGGTAAAAGAGGAAGAGGTACTTAATAGCAGGGCAGACTCAGAGAAGACAGAGGAGGGTCTTTAGCAGGTGGCTGAGGGCTGTTGCCTAATGGAGGCATCAATAAGGGAGGTGGGCTGGAAGGTACAGCAAGAGGCCAAATGCAAGAACTGGCTGCTGGAGTGGCTGGTTAATGTGTTGGGACTGGCATGGGTGGAGAAGACTGGAGAAGCCAGGAGTTCAGAGAGTGAGGATGGGGAGGTAGATAAGGTGGCAGTGGAGCTGTCAGAACATTGTGCAGAGGTTGGTGAAATTTCTGTGGTAGACAAGAAGATTAAAAAGGCAATGTTAGAATAGGTAGAGGGTCTTGT